>OZJO01021611.1:0-25185 GCA_900406225.1 Acrobeloides nanus
CTTAGGCCATAAGTCTAGGCCTAAGCCTAGGACTATTCCTAGGTCTAAACCTAAGCCTAGGACTATTCCTAAGCCTAAGCCTATGCTTAGGCCTATTCTTAAGCCTATGCTATGGCCATAAGCCTAGGCATATATGTCTAGGCCTATGCCTAGACATAGGCCTATTCCTAAGCCTAGGCTTATGCCTAAGCCTATGCTTAAGCCTATTCCTAAGCTTAGGTCTAAACCTAGGCACATTTGACTTAGTCAAATATGCCTGAAAGTCATTGGATACATAAAGTTTCATTGGATACATAAAAATTTCATTGGATACATAAAGTTTCATTGGATACGTAAAAATTTCATTGGATACATAAAGTTTCATTGGATACCCAAAGGTTCGTTGGATACCCAAAGGTTCGTTGGATACCTATTCTCTACTAGCACCCAAAAAAAATTTAAAAAAAGATCTCAACTTTATTTCATATCCCTTTAAAATTTTCGTACAACTTTCAAATTTTTCTTATGAAATTGCTTCATTTGTGGGAGCTTGTACGCCGCCATCCTCTTCTTCTTTTCAACCAACGTTAGATTTATATTTGGAAGATTGACAAAACCGCAAGCCACACTTTCGGCGTCACATGTCCTTTTTTGACATAGAAACAATTCATAAGAATGTTGCGGATTACAATCTGCATCTTTCCAAACAAAATGGCTTTCATCTTCCGAAAAATCAGCGACGGCGCATTTTCCACGATTCATTGGGTATCCGGGACCCCAGTTGAAATAGGAAGACTAAAAAGGGTCCTTTTTTCAAAAGAAAAATTTCCTACCGAGAACTCTTTCATGTTGTCATCGTACCAGACCCAGTTTCCCTTCGAGTCTTGGTGCAATCCGATGTAATAGGGAGGTGGATAGAATAACAAGCTGAGTATGCTGGTATGGACAAAGTTTTCTTCGTCTTGGGATAAAATTGCAAGTAGGGTCATGCTGGCAGAGGTGCACCATTCTGTGTAGTTATCAGGCGTTCCCGTGAAGTCTCCTCCGGCAAGGAACACGCACTGGGCATATCGGCTGTAGCGGTTTTTGGATTTGTCCATTAGGACAAGGGGGATTCCATATTCGTATTTGCAGTAACAATTGGCTAAATTTTGATTGTTTAATAGAAATTCGAATATTTAGACAGGGTTTCGTAATTTCTCTTCGAAATTTTCTTATTTAGATCGAATTTTATAATTTTTACTTTAAATTTTAGTTTTTTGAAATTTGATATTTAAATTTTGAAATTTCTGTTCAAATTCGCATATTTCACTTTTTTTAAAGTTTATCTTGCTGATGTAAACTTCAAAAAAAAATTGGGCATTATAACTTTTGTCACGCGTTTTGTCACGCTAACTTTTGTCACGCTAACTTTTGCCACGCTAACTTTTGTCACGCATACAAACTACAAACCGACAGATTTTCGAAATAACTCTGTGCGAAAAATCAACTTATACGGTTTGTAGTTTGTATGCGTGACAAAAGTTAGCGTGACAAAAGTAACGTGACAAAAGTTAGAGTGACAAAAGTTATAGTGCCAAATATTGTAATTTTGAATGAAGTATGTGAATTCTGAAGAATTATGCGAATTTTATGAAATTGGAGACATGCCTTGAGTAAGAGCCCAAGATAGGTCAGTAGCCAATTTGTTTGAGTTGCCTAGGAAATTGTACATGGTTACATTGTCCAGGTAGATGTATCTTGAAAGAGAATTTAGAGTAGTAGTGAGATAACTGTCGGAGGGATTGAAATTGATGGTGATCACGGTAGAAGTGGCACCGTCGTTCAAGGGAGCGATCTCATCGATGTTTTGGTTGATGGCGGGGCTAAAAAGGAAGATTGTATATTCTAAGACATACGCCTAAGGCATATTCTAAGGCAAAAGTCTAAGGCATAAGCCTAAGACTTAGATATCATCTCTTTTTTTACCTATCCAAATTCGATGCAAAAACAACGTATGCAGTAGGCCTATCAATATCCAAATCGGCAGTTGAAACTGAACAATTGGTCAAATATCGATACGTACATTTAACCTTTTGTTCGAAAGCGCTAAAAAACTTTTTTTTAAATCCAAAACTCCTTCTTACTTATATAAATTCGCTTCCGTCGTATTCGACACTTGAATCTTGTTCAAAACTGTAAACAAGTCGCCAAGACTGTTGATATCCGTGAAATTGGCTACAATTCTAGCTGTATGATCATATGTGATCACCGCTACTCGAGTATTGTGTTCTCCAGCAGAGATATTTGCCCGATTTCCGATGGTGAATTTGGACATGACTAGGGCAGCAATGGTCGAGATCTTTCGAAGATTTCTACTTCCCATGTTGGAACTAGTATCGATGAGGAGAACGACATCTACCCAAGCAGCAGAGGCGTTGGTGGAACATTCTGGCCTTGCCGACAAGGCATGATTGGCTAAAAGAAATCTCTTTCGAAGGGTCTATCCCCATTTTCCCCTACCCGGTTGATTTAGCATAGGCAAAGCCCATGAAGAAACGCCAGCCAATGAAACAATAGCAACAAACTTAGACCACATTTATTCTGTCGATAGAACAGGCCAACATTGAATTGTTTTTATATGTTTTGATTGTATTTAGAATAATAAATTTTTCGTGGACTTTGGATTTTTTTGGATTCTAATCCGGGGTCGAACCCTAAGCTCAAAGTTAAACGGATCATCCCAAACGTGATTTTTTCTACTAAGATTAATTCTTATCATCTAACGTGTGATTCTTTGACGCTCCCGGAAGTTGCATGTTGATATTTTTGATGCTTAATCAGAAAATGATAATTTTCCGTGGACTTTGGATTTTTTCGGATACTAATCCGGGGTTGAAATCTTACCTCAAAATTAAGCGGATCATCTCACACATGATTTTTTCTTCTAGGATTAACTCTTATCATCTAACGTGTGATTCTTGGATACTCCCTGAAGCTGCATGTTGATATTTTTCATGCTTAATCCGAGGACAAAATATAACAAACGCTTCTTAAGAGCCATAAGAATTTTAGAGGACTTTGGATTTTTCATGAGCTAGAATACGGATTTTTTATAGAGCACAATTGATAGAAAATCACATGATGTGCCCAGTACGAAGTTCGAAACACGTCTTTTGGAGATTTTGATGATATTTGATGTGATTTCATTAGTATGACTTGAATTTCTAAAAGATCAACGCTTGTTCGTGTCAGATTTTTTGTATAACATTAAAGGGGGTAACAATCGGGGCCGGTTCTTCGGACAAACGTCAATTTTTGACAAAAATCAACTTTTTAACACCCTAAATGAATTTTTCGGAAAAAGTGATGTTCTACAAAGTTGTTCCCCTTAAAATTCTGAACAACTTTGTAGAACATCACTTTTTCCGAAAAATTCATTTAGGAAGTTAAAAAGTTGATTTTTGTCAAAAATTGACTTCCGGAGAACCGGCCCCGATTGTTACCTCCTTTAAAGTGTCCAAAATTGATAAAAAAATTTTGCCTAGGGGTATTTTTAGCCCAAAACATGAATTTAATGTTTTTATTAATCCAAAATATCAGGAAATACGATTTTTTTCAATTTTTATGCAAATTTAGGCGTTTTTGTAAAAATTGAAAAAATTTATTTTTGGAGGTTTTGTAGTAATAAAAACATCAAATTTGTGTTTTTGGGCTAAAAATACCCCTAGGCAAAAATTTTTACCGATTTTGGACACTGCAAAAAGAAATGGCTCCGCGCGGGATTGAACCCTCGACCTTATACGTGCAGCTGGCACCACTTCGCACTTTGTTATATAACCGGCACTTTTTTAAAATCTCTCTGTGAAAAACGTTATATTTGGCAAAGATTGGTCCATTTCTCCGGAAACAAGCATTTCTGACAAAAGTGATTCGAGGGATTGTGAATCTTCATTTGGCTTCGACGACAGTTGTAGAGGCAAACGCTCAACAACATCTGCAGCCTGAAAGTGAGTAGGTAGGCAAGCCTAGGCTTAAACATAAGCCTGAGTCTAGTCCCAAGTGTTCGAGTTGTCTCAACTTCCAAAGGAAGTTTAACTCTCGCCTAGTCTCCGTCCTGTCCTGTCACATCATAAAAAGTATACGTTCTTGATTCTTAACCGGCGATACATAATTAACTCAATTGTGGTTTCTCCAGTCAAAAGCTGGGGGTAATTGGCGCTTGATTCTCGTGTGTCTCGAAAGCTGCTTATTGTTCGAATCCAGGCCCACTTTTGGAACTCTTCCCCAAACAATGCTCTACAAAATAATTCTACTACCAGTCTCCCCAAAATTCACCCACATTAACTCGTTCCGATAATCGGAAGGTGTATTATGGCTTATTTGTGATCGGCATATTTGCGGTTGAAACTGAAAGATGGCGTTTATTTTGCAGTAGATCCTATGGTCTAGTGTTAGATTTTCGAATTTGGAATCTAGAGGCCCGGGTTCAATTCCACGTGAGGCTACATCGACTTTGTCTACTCGTAAAGTGAGTATGACTTGGTGTAACATAGTCAACATTGATCCAACTTACTTAGATTTGAAGTCAACAAAACGAATCGTGAGAACAATCAAGATCACCATAATTTTGTCGATTAAGTTGATAAGAGTGGAAGAATAGGCTAATAAGAATATCTTAGGTCTTACGCATTAGTCTTAAACCAGTGTGATCGCGGTTAACCATTTGTAACCGTAACCGTCGGTTACAAACGGTTACGGTTATCTCTTAAAATTTAATTTTAAACCATTTTTCGTCGACCTATGTATGATATTAACAATGTAAGTATCAAAAAAACCATTTAAAATTTTTTGACAGTTATAAATGGTTCGGTTAACCGCTTGGAAAAATTGAACGGTTACTAACGGTTACGGTTAACCGAACCGTTTATAACCGTNGTTTGTAACCGCTTATAACCGCCTATAGCCGTTTGTAACTGAAACGGTTATAAACGGTTAACCGTAACCGTTAGTAATCGTTCAATTTTTCCAAGCGGTTAACCGAACCATCATAACCGCCGTAAAAAATTATTTTGCATATTTTTAATCGCCACACTCCCAATTTTATGTCAGCGTTGAAATAAGAATAAAAAAACTTAAAAATCATGACGGTTAACCGTAACCGCTTATAACCGTAACCGTTGTAACCGCGATCACACTGACCCAGACCCGCACCCGTTTTAGCCTCTGCCGCACCCAGATCTGTTTTAGTCCTACCCCTTTGTCGGTAACAGATATATTGGGTTGTTCATATACATGTACAGTAGTGATACCACGAAATCACTACCTTTCCAATTTCGACGTATCACTACTATTTAGCGAGAGGTCTTTACATCAAAACATATTTACCTGGACCGAAACCAGGCCATCACAACTTATCAAACATAGCGCATATTGGGTGGCGGACTTTTAACTACCATCAACTCTCATAGTGAGAGTTGATAGTAGTTTTACTATTCTTTATTTTAAAAAAATATATTTTAGCATGCAAAATAATATTTATTATTTTCTATGGTGCAGTGCCATATTGGGCTTAGCGTTATCAGACACTTGTACATGGGATGTAAGAAACTTTACTTTCTCTAAGTTTTTTATTTATTGTTTTGTTGAAAATTTTTATGATTTTGTTGAAAAATGGACAAAAATTTCGAATTACGATTTCGAATTTCATCCCCGATTTTGATTTCAAAAACTTTGAAGCTTGAAGAAATTTTATTTCGATTTTGAACTTTATAATTTCGATCGACCACTATTTCCTAGGCATACTTGAATAGGGGGTCGTAATTACGACCCCCCACCCCTGCGCCGCGAGGGCCCCGAAAAATGGGGAGGGGGGCTCCGAAAGGCAAAAATTTCCCTTAGACCCCCGCGTCGCGCGAGGAGGTTTACGACCCCCCATTCATCTATGTTCCTAGGCATGGCTAAAATTTTCAAGTATGCCTGATTTTTAGATATTCTTAGGCATACTTGAAATTTTAAGGTATACCAGTTATATGGATATGCAGTTAACATATGCATAAAAAATAAATTCTCAATATTTAATCTGGATTATGAGATATAATTATTTTTTAGAATTGCCCCAATTGGAGTGATGATGATAGTGCCGTCTATGTTCATTTTGTTCCTCATACTCATGATGATATGGGTTGGCTAAAAACAGCAGATGACTACTATACTGGAGGTCTGGTTAACACCCACAGAAAAAAAAGATGGTGGGGGGAGGTCTACTTTTCAAAAAATTTTCTAGTGAGGGTCAATAATCATAAGACCTTTATGTAAATGTTTGGCTTTCAGCCGAAAATTTGCAAGGGTTCCATTAGTGGATAATTTTTTCAATTTGTATAAAAGTCCAACATGAAGCGAGTTCACGTTATAGCAAATACTTCCTTTTTCATAAGGTGCCACTTTTACACGAAAATTTATTTTAGCAAATCCCAAACAAGTAAATGGTTTAACAGGTGTTAACATGATTATTAGCACAATGGTTGATGAACTTGCTAAAGATCCGAAAAGGCGATTTTCATATTGTGAAACTGGTTATCTTACTCGTTGGATTGAAGATGAAGAACGTACTGAAATTGAAAAAGAAAAATTGCGAAGTCTTGTTGCATCTGGTATGTAGGCAAAAATCAAATTACTATATAAATAGTGATTTTATTTTAATAGGGCCGATTCATAGCCTATTGGTAGAATATCGGACTTACCAATCGGGTACACGGGTTTGATTCCTAGCGGAGTCATATTTACTTGCTTTTGCGTCAGGAGACCGCGCTCTTATTCCCCATAATATTGATGGTAACGGCGTTTGGGGTTGGGCACTCCTTCATGGCGGTCGAATATATTAACAAGTTCCGCAACGAAAAATTATTTTAAACGACTTATACCAATAGACTTAGCTCCCCAATACGAGTAGAACGAATACCATAACTTGGGTTTTCTAATCCGAGATCATGGCCAAGTGGCTACGCGGCGTACCAAAATTCCGAAAAGGTGTAGGCAAGGGTCAAAATTTAAAACAATGTTGCCAATCGACTCAGCTTGGAAACACTTCAAAACGAGTACCATGCCATGAAGTTTTGGGGGTTTGATCCATGACCTATTTACCCATAGCCGATTTTGGGGGTTTGACCTATGACCGACCCTTGGCTAGCATGCTTGGCCTTTACTCATGGGCGCGGGTTCGATCCCGCGCCCAAAAGTCATTTTTTTATTTTGTTGTCATCTAGTGTATTTTTAACGGTTTTGGACATAAATCTGATTTTGGATTGAGAATCTAAATTTTGGATCTGAAATCTGATTTTTTACATATTTTTCTGATTTTCTTTTTTTTCACTCCGAGCCTTGGATAAAAACGTCAAGACTTTTGAACGACTTGAATTTTTTCAGGTCAGCTAGAATTTATTGGTGGTGGTTGGGTTCAGCCAGACGAAGCAGCAACTCATTATGTAGATTTAATAGATCAATATACTCTTGGGTTAAGAAAATTGAATGATACATTTGGTTCTTGTGGTAGGCCTAAAGTAGCTTGGCAAATTGATCCATTTGGACACAGCAGAGAACATGGGAATTTAGTGAAATCGGTATATATATAAATATATTATATAAATTATTTTAAAAAATATTTTAGATGGGTTATGAAGGTTTATTTTTTGCTCGAGAACATTATCTAGAGCATCAAATGCGTAGAGATAAGCAAAATCTTGAATTTAATTGGACTGTTTCTGATGATACTCGTATGTTTCATTATAACTAAAGAAATTTTCTTTAAAAAAATGATTGTTCAGGATCAATATTTTCAAAATTGAAAAAGTTTACGATTTCAAGCAATTCGTATCTAGGCCCAAATTTGGGGGGGGGAACTTTTGAAAAACAAATTTGTAATAAACCATTAGTCTTGTTGGTAAATATTTTCAACAATTTTGGGCAAAACATAAGGGGTATCATTAGGAAAATTTATTCATTTCTCTGATTTGGGGGACCAGTGACGTAGAGAGATGGGTCTACTATAGGACAATTTCCCAAAAAAGGTTGTTTTTTTTCAAAGAACATAAGAACACAGGGCATGTGTCATTGGTGCCCCTTACCTATACACTTGGGGATCACGGAGGGTCTACTACTGGCCCCCTCCTTAGCTATGCCATTGATTTCAAGTATGAAAAAAACTTTTAGAAAATCAATTATTTACTGGTGTTTTTTATGATGGTTATGGTCCACCTGGTGAATTTTGTTGGGATGCGAGATGTACTGGCTCTGACCCCATAGTTTCAGACCCAAACTTGGAAAATTATAATGTTGAAAAAATATATAATGATTTTGTTCTTTATCTTACAATGCGAGTAAGAAAGTTAAAAATAATAGATATAGCCTGTTTCACGAGAATAAGAGAGGAAGTTTTTGCTGCATAGTGCAGTGGATAAGGAAGCGGGCTCGTCCGATCTGTCAAGTTAAGCAATGTTGGGCTCAAAAAAATTTTATTCTCTAAAAAATAAAATGTTTTTGTTGAAATTCACAAGATTTACCAACTGTGGATTGAGCCTGCGGGCCCAACTTTGCTTATAGTCCGTTTTCGCCTATTAAAAAATTTGTTTTGATGGCCAAGTGGATAAGGAAGCCATCCATCCGATCTGGAAACAATTTCGGCCCACAAATTCGATCCCGATGGAAAAAACTTTTAGTTTTCAAAAAAAAACTTTATTTAGTATGAATGAAAAAATTCTTATTCCCTAAAAATAAAATAAAAATTCTTTGAAAATCTGTATTTTACCCACCGGGGATCGAATCTGCTAGCCAAACGTTGCTTAACTTAACAGATCGGACGGGCTGCTTCAGTATCCACTTGGCTATCAACAGTAGGCTTTTTTATTTATGGGTGGAAAAGGACTATTGCCAGATTGGACGGGCGGCTTCCTTTTCCACTGCACTATGTGCACCAAATTTTTTTCCTAATTTTTATGAAAGAAACTATAGATGCTTTAAAACTTGCATTAATTTAGGCATCTTCTCAACCTCATAAACATTTCCTCATGGTAATGGGAAGCGATTTCCAATATACAAATTCGAAAATGTGGTTCTCAAATTTGGATAAATTGATCAATCATATTAACTCTAAAGTAGTTTTTTAAATAAAATTTAAAAATATTATATTTATTTTAGACAAAAGATACAGGAATGACAGCTTTTTATTCAACCCCTTCGTGTTATATGAACGCTGTAAAAGAATATATGCAAACTGGGGCATTTGTACCGGAAAATAAAACCACTGATTTTTTCCCTTATGCATCGTCGGAAAATGCATATTGGACTGGATATTTCACTAGTAAGCCGGCTATGAAAGGGCTTGTAAGGCAATCATCAGCTTTATTACAGGTATTGTATTTATGATTAATTTTAATGCTATAATTCAAATCTGGACAATTAAAATGGGGGAGGGGGTCCATTTTAATCCAAAAGAGGGGTAAAGGAGCAACTTCAAAAACGACCCTCCAATCCTTCTGAGTTGATGACCAAAAAAGGTCGCAAAAATCTTATCTAACGACCAAAAAAGGGCAATAGGACGGAATGCACTGCACAAAGTGCGAGCGCACGGACTGGGCGCACACGAACTGAGTGCACGGACTGAGCGCACATTGTCCTTCAAAAATGTGCGCTCAGTCCGTGCGCTCAGTCCTTGTGTACTCAGTCCGTGCGTTCATTCATTGTGCGCTCAGTCCTATAAAAACCGTGCGGTGCATTCCGTCCTATTGCCCTAAAAAAGTTCGCCTAGTTTTTGGATAGAAAAATACGTGGGGTACATGTTCCCCCCCCAACAAGGGCCAAAAAACTTAAAAATGCAAAGGGAGGTGTTTTTGACCCCCTTATGTTTTTGACCAAAAAATGTTGACAACTAGGGTCTGGATCTTGTACACCCACCCCTATGAAAAAATCCCATACAGCACTAAACTACAGGGTGCCCCAAAAAAATGGCAATTTTGCAATTTTTTAAAGATTTTTAATTTTCACCAAGATAGCCCTAGGGGCCATCCAGTTACGCTATCATGTTGGAGGGAGTCACCTCTCCATAAAAAATTGATAACGTGGGGAGGAGTTTAAAAAATTTTGGATTTTATCAATTTGGATATTTGTCTCAACCATACATGGGCAAGCAGGGGGTACTGGGCCCCAAAATACGAATTGGTCCCAAAGGTTACTGTTGACCAAAAAAACGTTGACAGGCGAAAAAGTCGAAATACGAATTCGTTCTCGATTTATGAATTTGCATACGAATTTTCACAACGAATACAGTCTGGGCGGCTTCCCAAATACGAATTGGTTCATTAATTTTTCCCCCGATACGACGAATTAAGGGGGGGTACAGTACCCCCTTGCCCATGTATGGTCTCAACTTTTGGTACCATTTTGTTGTCGTGTTAGTTTTTTATTTAATAAAAATTTAGCTAACTCGTCAAATGAATGTTTTTGCTTTATCAAATGATTTGACTACACAGTCTTCTTCAGAAGAAATATTTGAAAGATCTATAGCATTGGCACAACACCACGACGGGATTACGTAAGTAATCATTCAGCATTCTAATATTCAATGAGTTTTAGTGGTACATCTAAAGAGTTCGTAACAAAAGATTATGAAAAACGTATACTTAATGGTTGGACAGAGTCAGAAAAGTTATTAAATATAGCAGTAGAAAGAATTTCACAACGTACCTTAAACAATGGGTTTTCTTTGCCAAAGCAAACTATATGCCGAACGATAAATGAAACAGATTGTGTCTTTGTTAAGTAAGAGAAGTATTAATTCAAAAAATCTAACCAATTTAGATACAATGATAAGTATGTAGTAACAGTCTATAATCCTAGTTCCAAAGAGGCTGTTAACTTGGTTAAAATTCCATATTATGGCACAAGTGAAAAAGATCAAGTGACTGTCTCAGATAATCGGGGAACGATTTTAAATCATACGGTAAATAATATTTTTATAAAATAATGGTTCTAAAAATTTATCTATTTAGATTAGTCCTACTCTTATTATGACTCAACTTGGTATTCCTACCCAACTTCGAAGCCCGACGATAGCTCCTTTCCAATTATGGTTTTCAGCAACAATTGGACCACTTGGTTTTAAAAGTTATTTTGTCGATACTAACGGAAATACACGAAAAGCCCTTAAAAAACGGTAACCCTTATATAATATATGCAGATATGAGAAAAGGTTACACCCATACCCGAATAGAATGGTTCATACTTACAAAAATTTGCGAGGGGGAGGAGTAAAGGGACATCTTTGAAAATTTTTCCCCTTCCCCAAGTTGACGGCCAAAAAAAATTTTTCCAACCATTTTTCAATCAAAGTCGCCAAAATTTTTTTGGGAGGCATAGATGGATGGATGGTGGGGTATAAAAAAAATAGCGGGAAAGGGTCCATTTTTGCCAAAAATGCAACTTTTAAAAAACATCATTTTTCTTCAAACTATGGGTTTCAGGGCGGGGAATCTAACCTGATCAATGGCGTAGCTATGGTCGGTAGTAGGCAGCTATGGTGGGTAGTAGGTTAATAATAAAACTTGTTAAAAATAGTGACAAAACAGTGATAATAGTGACGAAAGTAATGACAAAAAAATTTTTGATAAAATTTACCATTTTTTCAAGAAAAATGACCAAAATTTAAGATTTTTCAACAAATCTAGGGAAGGGTTTACTGGGGGAGGAGACACTAAGTCACTGTGACTTAGTGACTCAATGTTCAAAATAGTAACAAAAGTCGTAATTAGTGATGATATAGAACTCCTACCTACGCCGCTTGGGGGTGCTGTTGTGCTCTTACTATAGAAAATTTTTAAACAATGATTCCAAATTCACTCAATTTAGAGTTAAACTACCGATCGAAGACAAATCTAAGTCAAAGTTAGCAAGTAATGAAGCCACGCTTTCTAACCAGGTAAATAATAGCTCTCTTCATAGAGGGAGAGGGGTGATTCATCTATTGAAATCACATCGTATTTAATAGTCAATTGAATCGATTATTCCAGTGGTTTCCTAGGTTTACAAAAAAGTTTTTATTTCAAGTGTTTCATAAATTTATGAATGAATTAAACGCGTGAAAACAAAACAAATATCATGCTTCTTTACACTGTTTTGTTCAATGATTTATTTAATTTTAGTTTATTAAAATTTCTTTCGATGAGAATGGCCAATTATATCAGTTACAAGATTTGCAATCTCCACAACAAGATATATACAACATTTCACAAAGCTTTTTATGGTATAAAGGAGCAAGTAGTGGTATAAAGAAGCAAGCTAGTGGTGCATATGTTTTTCGGCCTGAACCCAATACGACAGCAGAAGAAATTTTGATCGGAGGTTTTCATGTTGAAACTCATCTTGTTCAAGTATTTTTTATATTGTTGTATGTACATAATATTAAAAATAGAATGATCTTTTCCAAGAGATTCAACAGACCTTTAATTTTTTCCCGAATTGGGTTACCCAATCAGTTCGCTTATATAATAATAAACCTTATGTGGAGTTTGAATATACGGTTGGTCCGCTTCCATCTGATCTTATGTAAGTAATAAAAATCCATTTAAGCAGAGAGTCGGCCCTAGTCCAAATCCTATCTATATTCCTAGCTATATCTATAGCCCTATCCCTAGACCTATCCCTGGCCTATATCCATCTATGGCCCTAACTCTAACTCTTGCTATAGCCCTAGCCCTATAGCTATAATCCTAGATCTAGCTACAGTCAAATCTCCATAAGACGCCATCCCTGGGGATAGGCCCCAAGATGCCATCTTATCGAGGTTCGACTGTATATCTATGGCTATAACCCTAGCCCTATCATACTCTACGTCTCTAAACCACTGTCATCCGCATGCAGAGCGGAAAAAAGAGAGGAAACGAAAAAAATTAGCCAAAAGCAGATTTAAACTGATCGAGATAAGGCCTTAAAAGTTTGAGCTGATTTTTCGCCACTACTGTATATTTTAGTAATCTAACATCACATGAAGTAATTACTCGGTATACTGTAAACAGTGTCAATGATATATCTTTTACAAATAATGGCATGTTTACAACAGATGCAAACGGGCGTCAATATATCAAAAGAACGTAAGAGCGAACGTTGCTTAATGAATTCTAATGGTATTTTTTAGTAGAGACTCTGCTTCAGATTATACTTACGATGATTCTGAGCCAATTGCTTCAAATTATTATCCCATTAATACGCGCATAATACTAACAGATGAAAATAAAATTAAATCCCTAGTGGTTTTAACAGATAGATCCCAAGCTGGTGGAAGCATAGAAGATGGTCAATTGGAGATATTGGTGAAAAATTTTAAATTTTAATAATATGTATGAGTGGAAGAAAGTGTTCGGAATATTCTTATAGAACGGCCGGTCCATAAAGGTTGAACCGGCTGTGCCTTTCACAGGCCGGTCATGATCAGGCCTTTCATTTTTTCCTCATCTTTGAGGCCGGGACAACATTTTTTTATCTATAATGTTTTCGGATTTGATGGCTATCAGACTAGGGTCGTGGCTCGACCGATACAATTTTTTAAAGTAGGGGGTTTTATCAAAAAATCGATTTTTAAAGCCTTTAATGATATTTTAGCGAAAAAATGCGACTTTTTTGCTTCTTGTTCATGGTCTTTAAACACAAAAATTATTAGCATTAGAACTCATAATTTGTTTAGGTTCATCGACGCGACTTCTTTGACGATGGCTTTGGGGTAGATGAACCTTTGAATGAACTAGGTAAAAATTATTTAGAAATTTTCTATGAAAAAGTGTTTCATGAGCTTGTTAAAAAACTGTATATTGAATACATGAAATTTACAACAAAAAACAATTTGAGCGTTGTTTAAAAACAACATCAAAGTGATTCAAAAAAGGGCACTTTTGTCATTTTTACATGTCATTTTAACAATTTTTGATCATTTTTGCGTAAAAATTCCATTTGGTCACAAATTTTTATCGCACCCTGTAATACTCTAATAATATATCTATTTTTATTAAGGACGCGACAATAGAGGATTGGTAATTCGAGGAAGACATTGGCTTATTTTAACAGACAAAGGCAATGCTACAAAAATGGCACGCACTATTGCTCAAGATCTTTTCTACTCTCCAATTATAACATTTTCTCAATACAGCTCAGTTAATGCGTACACTTCTAGTTATTTAACACAAGTTAGATAAAATAAGATTCACGGTCACACAAATTCAATTTTTAGTTTTCTGGATTGAGCAAACCTTTTCCAGACAATGTTAACCTACTCACTTTAAAACAACTCAGCCCTACAAGTGTTTTAATTAGAGTTGAACATATTTTCCAAAAAAATGAAGACACGCTCTTGGATTGTGGAAATGTTCTTGGATGCTCTGCTCCAGTAAAACTTAACCTATCCGAATATTTCAATACGTTCAACATTATTAGTGCTAAAGAACTTACTTTAGCAGGAAATGATTTGATTAATAACTCGGGTAAGATCAAGAAATTTTTCTCTCCAAATATGCACCCTTTCCCCAAATATATTGAAAAATAGAAAACATCCTCCAATAGAGCCATATCCCCATAGTGTATAGCCATAGCTTCCTAAGGGTGGTTCCAGTAGCATACATGAACAAGGAGGGGGAGGGACAAGCTACCTCGGGGCTATATGTTGTCGACCAAAAAAAAGGCCGACACCCAATTTTTTATGTTTTGGGCTATATCACGAATCTCGGCTATATAGCTTTGAGACTTGGAACTCCGAGGCTATATGAGTCTTAATTTTTTGCTCGATGCTAACTACATGAGGGGGGGGGACAGTCCCCCTCCCCATTGATAATGTATGATAGGGAGAAAGGTAGACTGGATCATTTTCGTCCACCGTGGGAACACGGTGGACGAAAATGATAAAAAAAAATGAGCCTGAAGAACATTGTTCTTGCTATCATAGAATTTTTATCGCATTTTCGTCCGACGTGGGGAGAGTGTCATCATAAGAGGGCCCTTATGAAATTTTTGACTGGTCTAAAATAATTGGTGACCCTTATGACTTTTTTGGGCCTTCGATTCGCTAGGGGGTGGGTGTATACTCGGAGTACCATCACCCCGACCTGTAAAAAATTTTTTCTCTTGGTCCCCTTATGTTCTTCCGACTTAAATTTATTGAATTCGACCCCTCCCATTTTTGCCTTCATAAAGGCCTGATAATTGCTACTTTAGATATTGACATTACTGGAATAGTTTTAAACCCTATGGAAATTCGTACATTCCAATTACAAGTCCAGTCAGTGAACAATGTACCTGGTCAAAATATTTAATTCATTAAAAATCAACTTTTTTATATTAGTGTTGACACTGTTAAAATAGAAGCAGTTGATAATTTTGTTAATAAAAACGTATAATATTTTTCCATATGTCCAGGCTGGAACGTTTAAGAAACGCTTTTTTGAGGTGTCGAAAGTATAGGAGACAAGCCTTTAAAGCTTAGAGCGCGCTTCGAAACATCGCTAATATAAGCAAGTTGAGTGACTCCGTTTTCAGCTATTTTTGAAATTTCAACTAACAAGGAACACTTAACTTAGGTCACACACTTGTGACCAAAAGTCTTATGCAGTTTTACAGATCATAAAATAAGAAAAATTTTGGAACCGGTCTTAGCGGCCCTCTCGAAGAAACCATGGAGTTATAGCGATATCAATACATAATATCAGTCTAAAGTTTAATTTTTTTCTAAGGGTCATAACTCCTCATTGTGATTGAATTGTGAGCTCATTGACCACTCATGTGAAAGCTGAGACTCTGTCCTACAACTTTTATATAGACATCATAGTATGACAATATAATGGATTTGTGTACTTAATCCATTGCGATAATTTGGGTCAGTACATACAGAAAAGCTGTGCTTCATCCAAGAAAATATTTGCTTCATAATAGTGTCCAATCTAACTATTGGAACTCGAACATTACGATTATTTCAAAAAATTTATAATAATTTATAAATGTTTTAAAATCTTTAAAAAAATATTAAACATTTTGTTTAAAATTCCTAAGTTTTACAACTTCAAATAATTGTTTCGGTGGATTATTTGAACTTTTGATTGTTCTAAAAAATTCATTTTAATTTAACAATCACGATAGCTTTTAAACCTTACTTGTTTACTATCAAATAAATTATGGGGTTGATAGTATGATTTAACAGCCATAAAAAGTTGATTGAAGCCATTGTAATGGGTGTTTGTTTGAAAAACCAATCCGATCTATACCACATAATATTAAAAATTAGGCTGTATATTGTTATAGTTAAGGTTTGAATAAATACTCGTATTTCTCGGATGTAAGATTTGTTTTGGGTCTCGATCTTTTGTTTCTAAAACTTATTAGGTTTTCATAAAAATCATTGGCCCAATTTAGAATCAATATTTGAGGGGGTTGGGGCAGGACGTAGACAAGGGGATAAGAAGCATGTGACCCATACCTGAAATTCCTTAGAAAATGAGAATTCTATAAAAATCACCTTACCCTTTATATTTTCCCCCAAAATCCTTGGAAAATTTTCATAATGGGGAACCCTTAAGTTTTGTATGGCGCTGAGCTCAAGTCGCAAGAATCTTATTTTTTGATAGGGTGTTTGTTACAGTGTGTTTGGAGGGATGTATGGTAATTGCTTAATTGGAAGAAAACCATGAATTACCATTTTTAAAAGTGAAAATATAAACATGATATATATTATCCCAGATATAATTATTGATACATCTTCTGTAATCTCTTGTGCAACCATAAGAGCCCAAGTTGACGGTTCATTTTTGTTATACGACCAAAACCAGAGGTTTAAGTCAAAACAGACCTCGATTGAAGGAAGAGCAAATCCTATAGCAAAGGCTATATAAAACAGCAATATTATCAGGATCCATTTCTAAAATTTAATTTTTTTAGATAAATGAGAAGTGTAATTCCATTCAGCATATCCAAGAAATTTCCATGTTGAGCCCAAAGTCATCGGGATATCTAGGATCTCGAATTCTGGGTCCATAGTCCTAGATTTGAGGTAGCACGATCTATAATACCTTAATGTTCTTTTTAGAGAATAAAATTGCATTCCTATCAGAGTTCATAAATTGTAATAAACAGTGTAATGAAAGGATTGCACTTGTAACACAATAAGCAGGATAACATGGTAATCCTATAGCTGTGACTATCTAAAATTTATAGGATTTCTATAAAATCTATTTTTAATATTACTTTTCCAAAAACTTCATTTCCAATACTTTGATATAGAGTGAAGAATCCAGAAATAGAAATGGCTATTAGAGCAATGATATTTATAATCGATAATAATATCATTAATTTATAAGAGGGTAAAATAATTAGATTTTTCTTATTGTATATGACCATCTAAAATCAAAATGTTAAAAGAATTTTTTATGTCTTTGCAAAGATTGACGAGCATACATGAGCAGTAGAGTAGGAAAAACAAATGAAAATTTTTCGGTTTCGGTCTTTTCCTTGACCTTCAGTTTCGGTTTTTTTTATCGGTTTTCTAACCCTTCGGTTTCGGTTTCGGTTTTTTTTTTATCGGTTTTCTAACCCTTCGGTTTCAGTTTTTTCGACTTTTCTTCGGTTTTTTTCAAACAAAAATGTCGCGATTTTTTTTTGAAATTTGCCGATTTAAGTTGAAATGCTCACAATTTTTAAAATTGGTTGGTTTAACTGAAAATTCTTGTCAGAAAAAGATATTTTTTGGTGAAAAATGTTATGCGACAGGCGTAAAATTTTTTTGTTGAAAATCACTCTTTTTAAGCTAAAAACGTCGCAGGCGAAAATTTTTTTTACAATATTGTTGTTTATAAGCTGAAAATGCTCAGAAAATTACAATTCTTGATGAAAAACAATTCAAATTTGGGACTTTTTTTGTTGAAAAATGAAAATTTTAGGACGATTTTTGTGAAATTCGTAGTTAAGATAAAAAACTAGCGCCCACAGGCGAAACTTTTTTTGAGAAATGTTTGTTTTTAAGCTGAAATTGAAAATGAAATTTATTGTATAAAAAAGCAAATTTTTGATAAATGCTTTTAAACTGAAAATGCTCGAAACCCCTCTCCCCCGCATTTTTGGCCTGGAGACTTTTGGGCATCAAAAATTTTGGATTCCTACACCCCCATAAATTTTGGATTTTGTCCCTATACCTCCGCATTTTTTTTGAAAATATGAACCACCTATGCCATATATGAGGACAAGAGAGAAGATGCCAATCTTTTCCTCATATTTTTAACTTTGGCTTCGGCGATGCAATCCAGATATTATGCAATCATGATGGAGAAGGAGGGTGGTTACCCGACATTTTTTCTCTTACCCCTTTTGTTCCCTTAAACAATTTTTTCCCTAAACAAATTTTTTCCCCGTGACAATTTTTTTAAAATTCGCTTTAATGAACACGATTTTATTGAAATTCAGGCAACTTTTTAAAAAAAGTTGCCTGAATATCAATAAAATCGTGTTTGTTAAAACGAATTTGGGAAAAAATTGTCATAGGGAAAAAATTGTTTAAGGAAACAAAAGGGATAAAGGAAAAAATGTCGGGTAACCAGGGGGTCAGCCCTCTTTACAAAAAGTAGATAACGCTAGTAAATTTTTGATAACGTTGGGGGAGGGGGTCTAAAAATCCGAAAAAATAACGTAATATCTGGACAGCCCCCCAAATCGAATGCTTCCCATAAAAGTGGGCAAAAAGTCGAATTTTCAAAAATAGCTAATTTTTTTATTGTTGACCACTATTAAATCAATTTTTCCAAAACTAACCTTCACAAAAATAACATTTGGGATTATACCCAAATATGAAGATACAATAATTATCCAACCAAAGAAAACATGCAAATTTTTATCGGTAAAATAATCAGTATCCGTGATATTCCTAATATAATGATGATGATCCATGGTCGCTTAAAAAAGTATTATATAGTATGACGTGACAAATATATTTATTTTTTGGCCTCAAAAAATTCCAATTTTAGATGAAGTGGTCAAATTAGCTACACTTTAAAAAGTATTGAATAAAATCTCGCCTAGACAAACAAAATATATAGCTGAGAAGTGAACAAATGGAAAAAGTCTAGTCCAATTTTAAAATCATAAAATCAGTGATGCAAAAAATATCATTTAATAAAAGTTAATCAAGTAAAAATTTTATGGTTGCGGTAAATTTTCACTACAAAAATTTGCGTCCTTGAACTTCAAGGCTCAAAGATCTAAAGATTAATAACTATAGATTCATTAAAATGGGTGTCTCTTGAGAAGCTCTGCATTGTTAAAAATATAAATAAAAAGATGAAAAGACGTCGATGATAATTTTTTTATTAATTAACTTGTTAGACATTCGAACTTCATACATCTACATTTCTAATTAATGTACCAAGAAGCGATGCCATAAATAAATTATATCGTGCTGAAAATTCGCATATTTACAGGGTGTTTGAAAAGTTCATTCACAATTTTTATTTCAATGTTTTGCAAACTTCTAAAACAAAACATCATATTTATCAAAGCAAAGTTATAGGGGTAATTTTATGCGAAAAGTCATTTTAGAAACATGAGAAAATCTACCTAATCAATCGATTTTCGTTTCAATACATTTCTTTTCTGAGTCAGGATCAAGGGGCGGGTAAATTTAACATAGATCACTTGAATCAGAGTTAAAGTAATAAATGCTTTTAAAATGCGCGCGATTTCTAGCATAAAATTACCCCTGAAGATGATTTTTAGACATAAATACAAAATAGGCCCATTGATCCTGATTCAGAAAAGGAAATAGGTATATTGAAGCGAAAATCGCTTGAATCAAGGTCGAATAGTTTTCTCATGCTTCGAAAATGCGCACAATAGATTACTCGCCTAAAATTACCCCCTATAACTATAATAATACGATGTTTTTGTTTTAGAAGTTTGTACATAAGACGTTGAAATAAAAGTTGTGAACGAACTTTTCAAACACCCTGTACTCCTGGCGACAAGGTGTTTCTTTTTTGTAATCTGATCATCACTAGGCCATTGTATGTGAATTTTCAGGATTTTGATCAACAATCGAATTTTTGATTTTTCCCGGTAAAATATGTTCTACAATATTATATCCCATAAAATTTCGCATTGAAAAGACCCCTCGCTGAAGATTTTTCGACTGTGTAGAAAAAAAGTTATAGACATTTTATGAAAAATTCTATGAAAATTAGGAGTTTTTAATTTTTTTTAAATCGAATTTTTCTAAATAATCTGCCGCTAAAGTGATGTTCTACAAAGTTGTCCCCCATAAAATTTCGCGTAGAATGGAACCCTATCTAAGTCCGTTTTTCGCAAATACCGAGTTGCGGATTTTTTTAGACTCCATTCCGAGGGTGTAGGTTCTAATCCGGGTGGCGAACATTTCGATTTCACTCCGTTCGATTTCGAAGGTGAGCAAAAATATTTTTTTATAGCAACTTATATTACAAGTAAATTTACACAAAAAATATTTTATGAATTAAATGCAGTTCTGGGATTGGAGTTACTGTTTGTCGCAATAATTTGATTTGCCCGTTTTCTGATGATTTTTTCGTAAATCATTGATGAGTATAAAGATGTTGATGATGTTAATAATCGTATATAAGGTCCAGCAAAACTATTTATATCGATAGGAATAAAGTAAGGTAAGATAAATGAAACTGATCCAGGCACTAAATCCAATAAAATTGTGGCCATAACAGTTTTTAAAACCAGATTGTGACTCTAAAATTTTAAACATTTATTGTAATTAGGAATGTTACATTGCCACGAAAACGTGGCATTTGCCACGTTTTTGGATTTTTGCCCCATTGTTGGACGTTTTTTAAGGAAAAGATCGAATTCATTAGAATCGATAATTTTAATAAAATTTGAGCAAAAAAATTTGATTTTCGAGAAAAAAATTCAAATTTTGAGCAAAACTTTCGATTTTTGATCAAAAACTCGAATTTTGAGTAAAATTTGATTTTGAGAAACAATTCAATTTTTGAGCAAAAATTTCGATTTTGAGAAAAATTTTTGATTTTCAATGAAAAAAATATCACGTTTTGGCATGGTGTTTGCCATTTTTTCTATTTTGGTATGTAACATTCCTAATTGTGATGAGTTTCGTAAACTTATATTTGAAGAGTGGAGAAAAAATAACACAATATCTTTCCTCCTTTGTTTTTTTGTTAATTTTGGTGGGGTGGTGGGATAATTTATCAACAACAACTTCAGAAGTTTATTTTATACCTTTTTGGTATTTTCAGTTTCACTGACACGTTTTGTATATTTAAGAAAATAAAAGAACGTAAGTCCAATGGTAACATTAAGTACAGCTAATGTATTTCTTAAAACCCAATAAACAAATCGTTTATGGCGCTCGCATAAACATACGAATACAGTACAGTCTAAAATTTATAAATCTTAAAATCAGATTTGCGTGTATGGCTATCAATAAAGTGAAATTCACCAGTAAAATAATTTGTTCAGTTATTTGAACTATATTCTCTCCCTCACATCACCTTCTCTCCTCCTCGCTTAGATGATCATGGGTCTCAGGCGGGGATCACCTCCTTCTTATTAAATGAAAATAGAGAATTGATTTCATTTAATATGAGGGAGAGGTCCACATTTGAAAAGATTTCAAACTTTATGATCTTGCTATACCTGTATGACTTGTTTCTGGCATTTCCAGCATCAAAAAGGTTCCATTAATAATAAGGACTACTATACAAATCAGCAAATTACTAGCATATAAA
Organism: Acrobeloides nanus; assembly: GCA_900406225.1. NCBI lineage: Eukaryota > Metazoa > Nematoda > Chromadorea > Rhabditida > Cephalobidae > Acrobeloides > Acrobeloides nanus. The sequence goes on from OZJO01021611.1 coordinate 21,756, forward strand.
TGTCGTTTTGCTTCTGTTCCATATCGAGTGGGAATTTTTATTATTAGACAACGTTCCACCGAGATAAAGAAAAGACTAACGCCTTCTACAGGAAGTAATGTATTGTCTAACCAACCAGTAAAAAACATGACATATGCATTGTAAGTTGGAGCTATAAATTATTACAGTAAAAAATTTTTATAAATTAAACAAAAAATTTATTTTCATATAATTATATAAAAAACCAAACGGTCTGTTCAGCGGCGGTCCTGAAGCTCAGGGATGGAGAACTCATCGGAAAAACTTTTCAAAGGAAAAATTGAATTTTTTAAGGGAAAACTTGATAAAAAACGTTTAAAAAATAGGTAAATTTTGTAAAAAATTAATATTTTTGGAAAAAATTTTCCGAAATTTAAAAAATCATAAAGAGAGCCCTTAGATTTTTTCCGGCCTTCGGCCAGAATGTGTAGGGGATCTACCCCAAGTCTCTAACCTTGGGGCCGTTTCTTCACATGTCATATTTACGTATTTATCGTACAAACAAAAGACTATGTGCCTTCAGCGATCAGGCAGTGTTTAAACTGTATTAGCAACAGTTTAAAATATAGATTTGTACAACAGTTTTTTATACGTGAAAACTGTAGTGTAGTACAACAGTCTTGGGCACGTGAAAACTGTACTGTAGTGTTGTCGCACTACAGTATACTGCACAACACTTTTCACATGCAACACTACCCCATAGATATTTCAGTGGGGCAATTTTCCCAAATATTGTTTTTCAAGGAAAATTTTGATTCTTTAATGAACAAAAAACCGATTGGCCAAAAAACAATAAAATCGAAAACCGAAATCAATCAACCCAAAATCGAAACCGATCCTTCAAAACTGATAAAAAAGGAATGTCAAAAATCATGTATACTAACTAAAAATAAAGTAAAAAAGTTGAAACTTAAACCGAGTGTTTAAAAACCGGCAGCCAAAACCGATAAAGTCGAAACCTATCAACTAAAACCGAAACCGATAAACCTAAAAAGTTGAAACCGAAAGAAACCCTACTGCCGGGCGTAGTTTGGATTGTGCCTTCAAACGTTAGTCCGGACGCACATACATTGCACGTTTTTATAAAAAGATTTACAGTACATTTGTCGTATTTACAGTATAATATGCTTACGATTTCTCCAAAAGGTCACCATATATAATGCGTGGATAAAAGTAGCGAAAGAAGAGAAAAATGAAATAATCAAATAAATTTTTAATATAGTCGAATAGGTAAATGTAAGCAATTGTTTTTCAAAAAATAAACGCCAAAATATGCTCAAGAATAAGCATACAGCTATACCTTCATTTACTGCCATCCAAATAAATTCGAATAAGTTTACATATATTATATAATCTAACATGATTTTAGATACAGTTATTCTAAAGAATGGTTATTTTTAAATAGTTAGAGTAAAATTTCTAAATGCCAGTAGCTTTTGTGGCATGTCGACAGTTGAGGCCAGGCACTTGAGGATGAGACATGTGAGGATGGCTCTTTGAGGACTTGACACTTGTGAACGGACATTTGAGGATGGGACATTTGAGGACGGAACATTTGAGGATGGGTGCTATTTAGGGCCTAAAAAAACATTTACCACCTTTGTTCCTCAAATGTTCCTTCCTCAAATGTCCCGTCCTCAAATAGCCATTCTCAAATGTCTCATCCTCAAGTGCTCGTTCTTAACTATCGCCACGCCGCTTTTGTCACATAGGCCCGTATTCTAAGAAGCGGGTTAATCCGCAGATTTTATCCGCAAATTTTTTTCTGAGAATTTTAACCAAAAATCCTTAACTTCGCGGAAATCCTTAACCCACTATAAAAATTAATTGAGTAATCCGCGATTAAAATCGAGCCAATTTATATTAATTGGATTATAAAATGTAATGCGAGCAATCGATTTCCCGCATAAAATTACCCCTATAGGCAGTGACGTAACCAGGATTTCATTTCAAGGGGGTGCAATTTACCAACTATGTTCAAAAAATGCTTTTTTTCGGGAAATAGTAAAAAAATCGCATTTTTTTTCAGCCTTCGGCCGATTTCAGGGGGGGGGTAATTTTCCGGATTGCTCCCCTTATCCACGTCCCTGCTATAGGGATCATTTTTACAGAAAAAATATTCGGTTCCAATTCATGTAAAAATCATTAAAAAATGCCTTTTTTGAATTACCCTATAGTAACAACATTGTTATTCCTATCAAAATAATAAAAGTCCAAAAAGTCATTTTTGTCACGCAATTTACATTGAAGTTAAAGATTTTGACAAAGGAGTTGTCTACGTATTATATTAGCCATTTTTTCCATAGCGGTAATGTGTGCCATATGGTGTTCCATAGCGAAACTGACATGATTTTTCACAGTATTTTAATTTTAAAAAAACTTTTAATTAATAAAGAATCTGAATTATAAACAAACACAGAATGGAAACGGAATGGAAAAAGGCAACACTGATCACGAGCATGCTGACGTTTTTTATAGCCAACCGGCACACCATGATTAGCCGAATAGTACACCATGATTATGAATCATAAGGTTATGTTAAAACTTACTTGTAAGCTGAAAACAAGTTAAGAAACTGCAAATGAATTATTATATAGCACGTCTCAGAATCCAAGATCATATAGGCGGCCACATGAATGAATCGCGGAAAATGTTGTTTGAGCCATATACTTTTTCTATGAATTCGTTTTCAATACGGTCTTTCTTCTTCGGAATCAAGAGAGTAATTGTGTTCAATGAGTTACAGTTTTTTCTAAAAAATAATATTCCTGGGGTAATTTTATGCGAGGAATTGATTGTGTGCATTGCCGATCCGCAAAATGCTTCTCTGTAATCGATTTATACCTTGGAAGATGATTTTCCAAAAATGAAATTCAAAATAATTACATTGACCCATGAGTAAGAAAAATAGTTGTATCGAAGCGAAAAATCACCCGAACCAGAATCAGATAGATTTTTTTGTTTTTTTTCGTCAAAATACCATTTTTTATTCTCCTGATGAAATAATCAGAATTTCGCCCAACGAATTTGCGAATGTTCCAAAATGGTGTAAAACAGGTTAGGGACCGCCACCTATTTATTTTCGTAAGAAAAACTAGCCTAAATACGTCTCAGAATTGAAATCTGTGCTATTTAAAACCCCTATATTGAAAAACCGCACCAAAAACGGATATAACAACATGAAAACGTTCATGGAAAACTAAAGAAAAAAGCGTGATTTTTCTTTAAACTCAAATATATAGCCAGAAACGGCTCCAAAATGACTAATTCAATGTGCATCTAGGTAATTTTACATGGGGAATGGTTGCGCTTACTCTCAATGAGTAGAAATGCTTCCTGGGCAAGTTAATTTTCTATTAAAAAAGTTCGATAATCTTGGGATCATACATGGACAAGGGGGGGGGGGGGGGAC
>OZJO01021615.1:0-34348 GCA_900406225.1 Acrobeloides nanus
TGTTGTTTTTACGGCATGTTCTGAATCGTTGTAGTTTTCGAGATAATTGCGTTTGAAATTTTGAATTTGTGTACAAGATCTTCGTTGTAATACATAAACTTTTATGAATTTTTGCGGAAAAATCGATTTTTGTATCGATTTTTTAAATTTTCATAAATGAACATTGTAGCAATTTTTTATAGCTAAATGAGACGAACAAAATGACACCGAAATTATCCAATTTGAACATTATTTTGGGTTATTGAAACGAAAATTCTGATTCATGTTTTTGTTTCAATAACCCAAAACAATGTTCAAATTGATAATTTTGCTGTCATTTTGTTCGTCTCATTTAGCTATAAAAATTGCTACAATGTTCATTTTATGAAAATTTAAAAAACCGATGCAAAAATCGATTTTTTCGCAAAAAATTCAAAAAAGTTTGTGTATTACAACGAAGAGCTTGTACACAAATTCAAAATTTCAAACGCGATTATCTCAAAAATTACAACGATTCAGAACATGCCGTAAAAACAAACAATGCTCCATTGTTCATGATCTTTCCGAATATATCATTTTTTCATATGGTTGTAACTAGCTGGATTGGTATTTTTATTTTAGGCTTGTTTAGTCTTAGGCTTAAATGTGTGTTTCAAATAGGTATTTATGAGACAGCTAAAATATACCTCAGTCCCAAAGTAGTTTGTAAAATCGTGGCAATCCCAGTAATGATAAAAGTCGTTGAGATAAGTTGAGCTCGTATGGCAGTTCCAGCTAGGCCAGCGCACACATTATCTGCGATAATATAAGGAAATACAAAAATTCCCGGCATACAAACCATTGTTTGCTAAAAAGTAGATTTGTTTCAAGTAGGGATGCACCCTTTATCCATGATAGATTTTCCTACTTTTTAGAAGGTTTTTACTTGCTTACCAGGGCCAGTAATTTTTTTCAATAAAAATACAATTTAAACTTCGATCTATAACATAAGTCGGCAAGGGGGAGTCTCCCCTTGACCCACGCACTCATGGATCCAAAATTGAAGGGGAACCACCTCCCTCCCTCCACCTTGCCGACCTATGATCTATAAATCTGTAAAAAAAGTAAGGCAGATATCAAATTGTAAAGCCTGTATGGGTAAACTATTTCTTATCCGTTTTTGAGCTTTTTCTTTATCCAATAAAGGGTGCATCCCTAGTTTCAAGTTAATGAAAGACAAAAATTCTTCGATCAATTTTATGGGGAGTCTCCTGTGGCAATCTTTTTTTAAAAAGTTTATCAAAATAATATTTCTGCATGACTGATCGAACCCTCGAATATTTGAGCGTAAAATAACACGTTGCTACTGAACCATGGATGATGAATTTCTAATCATGGATGGAAATGCTTAAATTTTTACCTGAAATGCCAACAAAATAGAAGTATGCCATTTTGGGACATCATTAGCACGAAAAATTAACGGCAGCCCTTTCGATATAGGCCTATTAGGTTCATCAGAATATTTAGGTATGGAAATATTAATGTGCTCCGAACTGGCCACTTTAGCCATTTTTAAAGAAAATAAAAATCGATCAAAAAAATGCGCTCGTGAAAAGAATATGAATTTGTTTAAAGAATGTTTCAGTCCTTTTTAATGTAATGACGATTAGAAGTTCGCTAAACTAGGTCTAGATCTAGATCTAACTAAAAAATAAAGTCAAAGAACAAAATATTACACAGAAAATTTATTGACCATAGAATATTGAAAACACGAGCAAACTAAATATAAAAGCAAAAATTTTTCTATTCAAAAACTTTATATTACAAGCGCATTAATAACGATTATCGATTCAATCAGACAGTGGAACCCACGAAAATAAAGCATATGAAACAAGATTTTGACATGAATCAAATGAAAGGGAAAACTTTTGTTATAATGATCGGATTATTTTGGGACGATTTTTATGTTATGTGTTTAATGAGAGATTAAATCAAATAAGTTTGTTTAAAATATGTTATTTGAGAAAAACGAGCTTTCGTCCAATGCCTAACGTACGAAAAATTTTTCGACAATTTATCAAAACCCATATTAGAAATATTGTTGGGTTAGATGAGTGAAGCAACCTTAGTTCGGGGTCCTGGGGCGAAAATGTAACCCTGTGGAGATAGGCGTGGTCGAAGCTGGGTCCATTAGCACTCAAAATTCAAAATGTTCTATCCCTAAAGTTATGAAGGCTATGGACCAGTGTTATATTTGAGTACACTACTCGAATGACGAATCGAATAGTGTACACTGAGAGACAATCGAGTAGTGTACACAAATGTTAAACGGTTCAGTTTTTGCCTGTTAATAACATTTGGTTTTCTCAAATAAAGTTTAAAAACAATATACAGGTTGTTTTTGACCTGCTGACTCATTTCAAATGCTGGATAAAAATTGATCGGTTTCCGTCGCCAGACGACTCAATCGATTGGCCAGGGATTTTTTTTGAAAATTTTTTGTATGTATTTCGTATTTAAATACATTATAATTGTGATAAAATAAGTTACAATAACGTAAAGCGACAGCGGGCAGTAATTAACATGTACACAGCATACGTAAGACCAATTTTGGAATACTCATCAAATGTGTTTAATCCTTGTCTGAAAAAAGATACCAAAAAACTTGAAAAAATTCAAATAACCGCAACTAAATTAATCCACCATCGATGTTTTAGAGGGAACGAATTTTTGTATTCAGAAATTTTGAAAAAACTCAACCTAAAAACTCTGCAAGAAAGGCGGCTGATTTCTGACTTAATCCTATACCATAAAATTATACACAATAAAATTCGAATAAACTCTAGGCATAAACCAATAACATCTCTCCAAAGAAATAGGGTTAAAATCAATACTACGGTATGTAAATCTTATGCTAGATTCAACTCGTTTTTTGTAAGAATGTCTCGTATTTATTCAAAACTCCTCTTGCGCTTATTATAAATCCCAGTCAATTTAATTTTAAAAGTTCTTTATCAAAAATTTGCCTATCTAACTATTTAAATTAAGTTTACGCAACTATGTTTGTTTTTTTTAAAATTTAGATTATAGTAGTAATTTTAATTTTAAACAATCTCTCTATATTTTGAGAAATTTTTTTAGTAATTGTTATAGTCACATTGTAAACGTAATATAAAATAAATAAATAAAAATAGTATAAAGGTTGCAAAAATAGGTGGTGGTTATGATGGCAACTGAAATTATAAAGTCAAAAGTCAATTAAAAAGTTACTAAGATTTTCAGATAATAAACGATGCCTAAAAATAGATACATTTGGAGAATTTTGATAGGTAGAAGATAATTTTGTAAAAATTTGTGCAGTTCTCAAGAGAAAAAAGTTAGAACGAAGACTATAACTAGAGATGTTAAAAAATAGCTTGTACAGATTGCCTCGGGTTCTTGACCTAACCATTTTATTGAAAAAGATTTTAAATTCGAGTTCTTAGAGCAAAAATACGAAATTTCCGAGTTTTTTCAGGACTAGGGTCATATCTCGACCATTTTAAATCCACTTGGACTGTTCGAAAGCTCATTGAATTCCTGAGATCACGACGAACAACTTTGTAGAACATCACTTTTTATGAAAAAATTCTATGATAAAGAAAAACCATATATGGAATTTATTCTTTTAAAAATATCATCACTCAAAAGCTCAATTAATAAAACAATGAATTTCCTATGGGTTTTCTTCATCACAGAAATTTTCCCATAAAAAATGATGTCCTAAAAAGTTGTTTGAAGTGTTCTCAGAAATTCACTGAGTAATTGCTCATTCCAAACGGATTTAAATTAACCGAGATATGACTTAAATGTGTTAAAATATTGAAACCGCCATAGACATAGAAGGAGAAATATTTTTCAATGACTTTTTTACAAAATATAACAGGTGAGCTCCAAAATTATGGCAAATTTTTTCAAATTTATTACAAACTTATGGCATTAATATATAAAAATGAAAAAATTGAGTTTTATTATCAAATTCGATCGGAAGCTTCTATCAATAAATTTTTTGGCTGAAATTTCTTTTTTTTAATATTATTTATGAGCGTTTATCTATGAATATAATCGATTTTGTTTTACTTCCTTAATGGCCATAACTAAGAGGAAAAATTAGCACTACACTACACTTTTATTGTTTTAAAATAATACAAGTCCAGCTCATATATACAGGGTAAGTAAAAAGTGCACTTTGTATGATTTTTATTGGATTGTATCATAAGTTTTATCGGTCCAAAAAATACATCAAATTTCGGCATTTTCGTTGATATTTTTTCAGTAACAAAGAGTGTATACTGTATATACGGAGGTATGTTGCACAATGGGGAATGGGCGAATTTGTCTAGTGTATCCTTGATAGCGAAAAAGGTGCGTACGATGTCTGAATAGCGCTTATCTCATAACTACATGACGAGCTAATTTAATATGAACTGTGTACGGAATAACTGTATCATGCGGTACTCATAATAATGATAATATTTATTAAGGGGTTACATGGGGAGGGGGAATACGGACAGAAAGGACAAAACCACTATCTAAGATCAAGACATAGCAATCACTTTCGAGATGAGAGTCTCTCTCGGCCTCGAGAAGGTCTCAAAGGGAAAGCTGTCTGGCTACGCCTCTTGAATGAGATCATGGCGGCGTCCGAAAGTGAGTAAAAAGGTTGTTTTGAAAGTATTATAAAACGGGAGTTTTTGTCGCTACACAAGCAATATGACATACGTTGAATTCTATTGACGTTCGCGTTTTTGACAAAAGAACGAAGTTTTTTACACTTTTTGGATCAAGCACGGCTTTTGCGTGCCCCGAAAGTTATGATCTATACAAATTGCGTTTTACCATGTTAGAATATAGATTTCAACAAAATTTTATTATAACCATCAAAATTTATTTTCTAAACATCTAATTAAAACACTAGCCAAGATTCGACGGCAAAGTAACTGGCAACGGTGGCAAATATGCAGGATTAAACGGGCCAAGACCATTAAAGACACAGCTGCAAAAGCATAAGGTTGTAACTGGCGCCAAATTACAAATTCCGGTGCCATTAACGTATGTGATATTTTTTAGGCCTGGGATGTTTATTAATCCTCCAAACTTGGTACAGTAATCATCACATAAGCCAATTTTAGTACCATCAAGTATACATTGAAGCACATTCCCATCCGCTGGATTGCATGGATCGTTCCCTGGGTTTGGATCTAAAAAGTCCATAATAGAGGGCCGTATTAAGATAAAGTCTATGTAAGAAATCGATCGAAATATAGGATAAATGATTGAGAATTTTTTTGCCCGAATGCAACTTACATGGTCCACAAAAATATCCATTACAAATTCCATATCTATGACAACATTGTTGGCTACATTGAGTTCGAGCATTTGAGTTATTGGGGTCTGCACATTGTTCTTCAGTCGGGTTCAATAAATAGTTGTAGTAGCAATTCCGTGTATCCGTACAATTTGTCCAAACTTTAGCTGTAGTAGTCGGTGCTCGTGTTGTCTTAAATTATTTTTGTTAAAAGTAAGTAAGTACTAAGAAATTAAACAAATACTCGGGAACATAGGTCAGCAAGAGGGGGGAAGTCTCCCTTGATCCACTCACTCATGGGCCCAAAATTGAGGGGGGATCACCTATGGACCCCACCGAACATATGAGGTGGTAAAAATTGGGTGTTAGAAGACTATCTCAAGCTAAAAAGGTCCTTTTTTATTAAAATCTTAGCCGAATTTAATGAGGTGATGGGGGATCACCTCATCGGAGGTCCCTTCCCCCCCCCCCACCTTGCCGATCTATGCTCGGGAAGAAGGTAGAAGCTCGCGGAAGTTGTAGATGTTCGGGTGAGGTTTTCGGAACCTACTAAATACTTCACTCATGTTCCCAAAAAATGTTTACCGTTTCTTCACTAGATCCACCATCATCTCCATCTACCAAAAATGCCAATCCAAGCAAGAAAATACACAAGAGTTTCATTTCGATTCTAACAATGATATTTTTCAGAATTCACACCCCTTATTTATATTGTGTTCGATGATCAAATTTCAGAGAAAAATCCAATGAATTTCATTGACATGCTCAACCTTGTGCTATGGACATGCATCCATAAGCCTTTCATGTAAATAAATTCAAAACTTGTTTTAACATCTACACAATTCGCTTTATTGTTTTATCACTAACTTTCCGAAGTCGAGCTCCCCAAACACTAAATTTTCGAAAAATATATGTATTTTGGTTATTAAATCTCGAGGCTGCCGACTCTTGCGGGGTCAAATCTGTTATTGTTTGTTTAAGGATTATGACGAGAAGATTTTTTGCATATTCTCACTTTTTGAGATCTGTTATTGTTTGAGGATTATGACGAGAAGATATTTGCAAATTCTCACTTTTTGAGACTGATCAAGATCCGTCTCAACAAAATATTTGGCAATGACGCTTTGAATTTTAAACTTTCGCATTGCCTGTAGAAGTCCTAACCTATATCAAATCTGGAGAAGGGTCTTGATTAAAAGCAGTCGGAATATGACTTTAGTGAAACTAGCTAATGGATCGTGAGTTCGATCTACTGCCTCTGATCGGATGTGTTTTGCCATAATACTATTAGGAGACAAATACTCGATAATTGTCTACCACATGGCTGATCTATCCAATAGATTCTCCGTATAAAATCCAATAGATTCTCCGTATAACATGTGTTCCAAGGCGAAAAAAAACTGTGCCGGAAGTTTTTTCAAAATTTTTTTGTCAAAACAGCCTATATATGGGTAAAATCATGCGAAAAATCGATTGCGCGCATTCCTGAAGCATGAAAATGCTTACTTGATTCTGATTCAGGGAATGGGATGGATGTATTGAAGCGAAAACCAAACATTTTCGGATTTTTATGAGAAAATCGTCGATTCTTAAAATTAAAAAAAAGGACTTTCAAGGGGTAATTTTATACGGAGAATCGACTGCAAACATTTTCAGAGCATAAAAACGCTTTCCTGGCCCTGATTTTTACTACTTCTTACTACAAACTACAAATTTTTTCCCGACCGAGATCTTGCCTCGATTTGCACCCTTTTAAAAGCTTGTAACTCTGGATGGGTAAAAGCCTTTTACTCCATTTTTTTATTATTTAATAGAGCAGGTGTAAAACTAAAAAGCGACGGTTGGGTTTGATGTGAAACGCTTCCTAGAATTTTTTATGCCAGTTTTAGTGAAAAAATTTGACTTTTTTTCACTAAAACCGACAAAAAAAATTCTAGGAAGTGTTTTACATCAAATCCAACCGTCACTTTTTAGTTTTACATCTGCTCTATCAAATAATAAAAAATGGAGTAAAAAGCTTTTACCCATCCAGAGTTACAAGCTTTTAAAGTCAATCTTCAGACTTTTTTCGCTGTATTTATGCATCGGAACACATGTGATAGAAATAGAAGATGGCCACGGGTATCATATCTGATTTTACTTTGTGTAAAACGGGAATATCGTTTGTTTCAGGTACTTCAGGCGTTAATTTGTCTCACAACGAAGTCGCGAAGTGTCAGTCAGGGATTTGACACTGATTTAAGCGATCACGTGAACCTATCATTCATATGACTTTTTACCCCCATATGGTAAATTACCTACAAAATGCCGTCACAGACAGAAGTCAAGATTAAAACATGAGACTTTTCCGTAGAACCGCCGTTGTGCGTCACATTCGCCCTAAAACAACTATTAGGACTGATATATGGAGATTCTATCATGTAATTCAAGCTCAATGGGGTTTTTTATTTCTATTTTGTGGGAGAAAAGTAGAAACCATATACACCACTTCATGAATCATATAACCGCATATCCATGCCGTCGATCGAATCTAAAAGGTAGAAATGACGATCAAATTTCCATCTGACATATAACATATATGACAAATGTGGCGCCCTGAAATATTGTGGATATGAGGGGGGGGGGATGTTGCACAATGGGGAATAGGCGAATTTATATAGTGTATCCTTGATAGTGACAAAGGTGCATACCTTATAAATGCATGCCGATCTAACTTACGATGAACTGTGCACGAAATAACTGTATCATGAGGTACTCGTAATAATGATAATATTTATTAAGGGGTTACATGGGGAGGGGAATACGGACAGAAAGGATAAAACCACTATCTAAGATCAAGACATAGCAATCACTCTCGAGACAAGAGTCTCTCTCAGCCTCGAGAAAGTCTCGGAGGGAAAGCTGGCCGGCTACGCCTTTTGAGTGAGGTCATGGCGGCATCCGAAAATGAGTAAAGAGGATATTTTGAAAGAATTATAAAACAGGAGTTTTTGTCGCTACACAAGCAATATGACATACGTTGAATTCTATTGACGTTCGCGTTTTTGACAAAAGAACCAAGTTTTCTATACTTTGTGAATAAAGCACGACTTTTGCGTGCCCCGAAAGTTATGATCTATACAAATTGCGTTTTACCATGTTAGAATATAGATTTCAACAAAATTTTATTATAGCCATCAAAATTTTTTTATTATATCTAATTAAAAAACTAGCCAAGATTCGACGGCAAAGTAACTGGCAACGGTGGCAAATATGCAGGATTAAACGGGCCAAGTCCGTTAAAGACACAGCTGCAAAAGCATAAGGTTGTAACTGGCGCCAAATTACAAATTCCGGTGCCATTAACGTATGTGATATTTTTTAGACCTGGGATGTTTATTAATCCTCCAAACTTGGTACAGTAATCATCACATAAGCCAATTTTAGTACCATCAAGTATACATTTAAGTACATTCCCATCATCTGGATTGCACGGATCGTTCCCTGGGTTTGGATCTAAAAAGTCCATAAGGGTCGGCACAAGCTATCGCACGGTCACAAGCAACGGCACAAGCTATCGAATAACTGTACCGAGTGTAAAATACACTCGTACGACGGACGAAATGGTCACAAGCTATCGTACGAGTACGACGAAATTTCGTACGATGCCATCGTACTGCGTTGTACGATCGTACGACAGCTTGTGGCGATTTCATCGTACTTTTACGTTAATTTTACGATCGTACGATAGCTTGTGGGGCCATCGTACAATAGAATGTGCAAACCTGTAACGACCCTAATAGAGGGCCGTATTAAGATAAAGTCTATGTAAGAAATCGATCGAAATATAGGATAAACGATTGAGAATTTTTTTGCCCGAATGCAACTTACATGGTCCACAAAAATATCCATTACAAATTCCATATCTATGACAACATTGTTGGCTACATTGAGTTCGAGCATTTGAGTTATTGGGGTCTGCACATTGTTCTTCAGTCGGGTTCAATAAATAGTTGTAGTAGCAATTCCGTGTATCCGTACAATTTGTCCAAACTTTAGCTGTCGTAGTCGGTGCTTGTGCTGTCTTAAATTATTTTTGTTAAAAGTAAGTAAGTACTAGGAAATTAAGCAGATACTCGGGAACATAAGTCAGCAAGGGGGGGGGGGAGTCTCCCTCCTGACCCACTCACTCATGGACTCAAAATTGAGGGGAACTACCTCATGGACCTCGCCGAACATATAAGGTGGTAAAAATAGGTGTCAGAAGACTACCTCAATCTAAAAAAAGGTCCTTTTTTATTAAAATCTTAGCCGAATTTAATGAGGTGGTGGGATCCCCTCGCCCCTCACCTTGCCGACCTATGCTCGGGAAATAGGTAGGAGCTCGGAGAAGTTGTAGATGTTCGGGTGAGGTTCTCGGAACCCACTAAATACTTCACTAGTGTTCCCAAAAAATGTTTACCGTTTCTTCACTAGATCCACCATCATCTCCATCTACCAAAAATGCCAATCCAAGCAAGAAAATACACAAGAGTTTCATTTTGATTCTAACAATGATATTTTTCAGAATTCACACCCCTTATTTATATTGTGTTCGATGATCAAACTTCAGAGAAAAATCCAATGAATTTCGTTGAAATGCTCAACTTTGTGCCATGGACATGCATCCATAAGCTTTGCATGTGAATAAATTCAAAACTTGTTTTAACATCTACACAATTCGCTTTATTGTTTTATCACCAACTTTCCGAAGTCGAGCTCCCCAAACACTAAATTTTCGAAAAAGTATATGTATTTTGGTTATTAAATCTCGAGGCTGCCGACTCTTGCGGGGTCAAATCTGTTATTGTTTGAGGATTATGACAAGAAGATATTTGCATATTCTCACTTTTATGAGACTGATCATGATTAAATTTTAAATTGTGGATATGCTTGGCAATGACGTTTTAAATGTTAAACTTTCGCAGACAGTCCTAATAGAAGTTCTAACCTATATCAAATCTGATCAAGGGTCTTGATCAAAAGCAGTCGGAATATGACTTTAGTGAAACTAGCTAGTGAATCGTGAGTTTGATCTACTGCCTCTGGTCGGATGTGTTTTGCCATAATACTACTAGAAGACAAGTACTCGATAATTGTCTACCACAAGGCTGATCTTTCCAATAGAAGGTAGGCCACGCGTGGCCACGGGTATCATGTTTGACTTGACTTTGTGTAAGACAGGGATATCGTTTGTTTCAGGTACTTCAGTGTTAATTTGTCTCACAAGGAATAGTCGCAAAGTGTCAGTCAGGGATTTTCAATATTTCGACACAAATTGATAGATAACATGATTATAAGACACGTTGTGTACAAATTTCTTTCCCATACGAGGCTTAAGGTAGGTCTTATTCCTTCTCCTTTTTGATTATGTTGTATTGGTAAAAAAAGCTCCTTTTTAAAATTACCGTAGGAATTTTTATCTCTATTATTTGTCGAAATTTTGTCTAACATTTTTTTGAAATTCAAGAATTTGACTCTAGCGGGTTAATTACTTTTCTACTAGTTAATTTCTTGTTATTTAAAAAAGAAATGACCTATAAACAAGACATTCTTCTTCTTCATTCACTTTTCATGCCTGCGCGTGAATCTTGCATGGACTTCGGATTTTCTTCTCACAATCAATACTCTTGAACTTTTCATCTAGTTTGATCTACTATTTTTATTATTATATTTGCATAATGCAGCTTTTGAGAGAATTACAAGAAAAATTTCAAGTTTCTAAGCCAATATTTTGGCTTATTTGTGGTTTTGGTACGCTATGTGCAATTTTTGGCTTGATTGGAGCAGGTAAATGTGAAATTAGTTGTAGACAGAGTCGCCTGATCCAACTGAGCGGGGGAGTGTGGTACTATAGTTGATTTTTGTGTCTCGATACAAACAAGTTTCACTAAAAGCCGACACGCGACATCTTATTTCAAAGCAAAAATTATGATTAATTTGAATATTGTAATAAAAATTTGCTTTAATCTGTATTTTATTATAAAATTTATCGATTTGTTTTAAAGGTGGAGTAACAATCGGAGCCCGTTCTCTCTGAAAAAAATTTTTTTTGAAATTTTTGTAAAAAATACATTCCTAGAGGTAATTTTATGCGAGAAATCGATTCCGCGCATTCCCAAAAGCATAAAAACGCTTCCTTGACCCTGATTCAGGGTATGGGTGTATTGAAGCGAAAATCAAACATTTTCGGATTTTATGAAGAAACCGTTGATTCTTAGGTTATTCTAGGCAGGGAATCGATTGCGCGCATTCCAGTATCGTGAAAACGCTTCCTTGATCCTGATTCAGGGAAAGGATACGTAAATAATTGATTTTCACTTTAATACACATTTCTTCCCTGAATCAGGGTCAAGGAAACGTTTTCATGCTTCGGGAATGCGCGCAATCGATTCCCCACCTAGAAAAACCTAATAATCGACGGGTATCTCATAAAAATCCAAAAATGTTTGATTTTCGCTTCAATACACTCACCCATTCCCTGAATCAGTGTCAAGGAAGCGTTTTCATGCTTCGGGAATGCGCGGAATCGATTTCTCGCATAAAATTACCCCTAGTAATGTGTTTTTTACAACAATTTTCAAAAAAATTTTTTTCGGAGAACGAGCTCCGATTGTTACTCTCCCTTTAAGTAAAAATTATTTTAAAGGGGCACAGTATCTCGACTATTTATCGATTTAGGCGCTGATTTTTTGTTCTCGGGGGTTTTTCGACATGGGGAACACGATGTCAGTGCTATTTTACAATTTAACCTCAGGAGGAACTTCTATATAGATGAGATAACCCCCTAAAGGGGTCAAAAATTCAATTTTTCACAAAAAAAACTTGACTCAAATTGGCTCATTTTTGTATTTGGGGGCTTTTTGACATGGGGAACACGATACCGGCGCTAATTTTCAATTTTGACCACAGGAGAAACCCCATATGAAGGGAGTAACAATAATTACCCTACCGAGCGGTCCAGGCTTATTGTAATATGGCGTGCCCAACTTACGCTTAGACGTACATAGCGATTGAAGTGCGCTAGTGCATTAAAAAGAGCATCATGCAACAATGCGCCAAAAAATTTTCGTCAACAAAATATCAACTTTTATCGATTGACTTTTTAAAACGTTATAAAAACATTTTTAGGCGTTGTTGTGTGGTTGGCCTTCGACCATTTTGACTTGGAAATTGATATTTGAATTAACAAGGCACAAATGATTATCCTATTATGTTCATATTGTATATCAAGCATAAAAATGCAAATAAACTTATACAGGGTGAGTCAAAAAAGTGCATTTTTGTGATTTTTGGGGCTCGAAAAAATTTTTTGGGAGCGGAAAATTGTTTACTAAAATGATCTATATAGTGGTAATTTTATGCGGGGAATCGATTGCGTACATTTTCTAAGCATGAAAAAATTATCTTGACCCTGATTCAGGGAATGGAGTTAGTGTATTGACGCGAAAATCGAAAATTTTTTAAAATTTTTTTCGACTGTACATCAACTCCATTCTCTGAATCAGAGTCAAGATAATTTTTTCATGCTTAGAAAATGTGCGCAATCAATTCCCTGCTTAAAATTACCCCCATATGGGTCATTTTTAGTTAAAGGGGGGTAACAATTATGGCTTATTCTCTGAAAAAAAATTTTTGCCAAAACAGCTTATATAGAGGTAAAATCATGCAAAAATCGATTGCGCACATTCCCGAAGCGTGGAAATGCTTCCTTGACCCTGGTTCAGGGAAATAGGTGTGTGTATTGAAGCGAAAATAGAAAAATTTTGAAATTTCTCCCTCAAAATCATATTTCTGGGGGTAATTTCATGCGAGGAATCGATTGCGCGCATTCTCGAAACTTGAAAGCGCTTCCCTGATTCAGGGAAATTAGTACATGTTGGATTGTCGCTTCAATACACACTCTTATTTCCCTGAATCAGGGTCAAGGAAGCATTTTCACGCTTCGGGAATGCGCACAATCGATTTTTCGCATGATTTTACCCCTATGGCTGTTTTGGCAAAAAATTTTTTTCAATGAATAAGCCATAATTGTTACCCCTCCCCTTTAAAAAATGTTCCGATCCCAAAAAATTTTTCGGACCCAAAAATCACGAAAATGCACTTTTTTACTCACCCTGTAATTACCAAATGAGTGAAACAGAGATCAAAAATTGTATTATTTTCTTACGTGGGCATCTAAAAAAAATTTTTATTCATTTTTGCAATTTTTGTGGTTGTCATAATAGCCAGAATACAAATTATCTGCCAAAAAATCTTCTTACATGAATTGCATGAAAAGAAAAATAAGACTAAAAGGTAGCGCGAAAAAAATAATCTGCGACATGTTTTTCTCATAATTAAATGGAGTCAAAATTTTTGAATAAAAATGTATCCATACGTCAGGGGTTTAAAAACTATGATAAAAGCATTTTTGAGGAATATTAAGCTGTCTTATGGATTTCTATATCTTGATCAATTGGAATTTTGTTTGGAGATTAGTTTTTTTTAAGATGTACTAGGCAATGCTAACTTCTTTTCATGTAAAAGTTTCTAATAATGTAGATGAATCGTACCATACATGGGCAGCATCCCAGGTGGAATTTTCAAAAAAAACCCACAACCCTCATTTGGTCCCCCTCCCGACGAGGTTGAAAAGTTGACGATCAAAAAAAAGATTGACAAATAATCCTCAATTTATCGGCCTATCGACCCACATTCTACGTCCCCCCCCCCAGATGAAAAACCTGGGGTCTGCCTATATATGGATCGTACCATGCCGCCCATACTTTTTAATTAGATCCTACAATCCTATTACATTCTTTGGTATCTATTAAAAGAATTTTTGTTTGCTAAGTATTGATCTTTTTTTGTCACTCAGAAGACTCCAGAAATCCGTTATCGACAAAAAAAATTTTCAGTATCAGACGAGAGAAGAATGTATACTGAATACGATCCAACCCGTCTTGTTGAGAATAAGTCATGGTTTCGTGTCAATATATAGACTTTTCAAAAAATCGGGGGTTTTCAAAGATAAAAACCAATTTGAAAATCTTGATATTTGGCAACGAAACCCCCCCCCCCCGAATACAAATTTCCACCAAAATTTCGTCATAAATCGACGTCTATAGTTAAATATCAAACTTTTCAAATTGGTTTTCATATTTGAAAACCCCGATTTTTTGAAAAGTCTTTATATTGGCACGAAAACATGAGTTATTCTCAACAAGAAGGGTTGGATCGTATTCAGCCTACATTCTTGTCTAATAATGGAAAATATTTTTGTCGAAAACGGATTTCTGGAAAATTTTGAGTGATAAAAACAAAAGATACAATTTTTAGTAAACAACCTAATATATAAATAGGCAATAAGGCAGGGCTCCCAAGTGTTCTTATTTATAAGAAATATTCTGATTTTCGACCCCAAAATCATAAATATAAGAAACTAATGTCTCTGTCCGTCAGTACGTACGTAATTTTAAAATGTTGTTATTTGGCTATAGAAGTCGATTTTTGACCAAATTTTCGACTGTACTAGGGTTTTTAATGACGGATAATCGATTGTACGTATTGCCGTGGCATGAAATGCTTTCATGATCCTGATTCATGGAATAAAGTTTTTGAGCCATTTTAGAGGTGTGTAGGCAATAAAGCAGGGCTCCTAAATGTTCTTATTTATAAGAAATGGTCTGATTTTCGACACCAAATTCATAAATATAAAAAACCAATGTCTCTGTCCGTCGTACTAGGGATGTAAAAACGAATCCCGAGTCATGAATTGCCCGATTCTTCAAATTAAGAGATTTTTTCGCATCTTTTTAAAGGTAACCTTTACAGCCAGATCTCCAAAAAAATTTTTTCGCAAATTTAAAAAAAGACTCTCTAGGGGTAATTTTATGAGAGAAATCAATTGCGCGCATTCTCTAAGCATGAAAATGGGCACACGCACTAATTGCGCCAAATTTTTTCGCCGGACAAAATTTTCCGAAAAATTTTCGCTGACATTCTTCGCCAGACAAATTTAGCTTTTCTGGGCAATATTTTCTGGAAAAATTTCGCTGACATTTTTTGCTGGACATTTTTCGCCGGACAATATTTTCTGGACAAAATTCGCTGATATTTTTTGCTGGACATTTTTCGCCGATCATTATTAAAAGTTACCTACGATTGAAAGTTTTTTTAAAAATTAAAAAAATTGGCGAAAATTGTCCAGAAAATAATGTCCAGCGAAAATTGTCGGCGAAAATTGTCCGGCGAAAAATATCCGGTGAAGAATGTCAGCGAAAATTTTTCGAAAAATTTTGTCCGGCGAAAAAATTTGGCGAATTAGTACATGTGCCTGAAAATGCTTTCCTGATCATGATTCAGAGAAAATATTAGTTTTTAACAATAAGAAAACACTTAGGAAAGTGTTAAAAACTCAATTTTTTCCTTGAAACAGGGTCAGGAAAGCGTTTTCAAGCTTCGGGAGTGCGCTCAATCGATTTCTCGCATAGAAAACCCCTAACGGTCATTTTGAACAAATTTAATATCAAGTTGGCCCCAAAAATTCACACAATCTCTCGTTTTGCGCCAAACTTTAACACCTTTTAGCTTATGACTCACACTTGTCAGAATACAAAATTTACAACTTGACTTTTCTCGGTTTCATAGCTTTTTAAAACTTTTTGTGAGAATCAATGATTTTTGGTCTAATTTTAAAAATATTCCTTAAGTTTTCCAACTTGATCTGACTTAAAATTAGGTAGTGCATTGTCTTTGCAATTTTTGATTCGTAAACTATTTTTGCATAGTGATACTTTGTTCCTTTTTTTATTATTCATCGGGAGTTTATTGTTGCGATAAAAATTTAAGCAAGATTAAGATGTTATACATAAAGTCAAATTGAAAACACGTAAAAGTACAAAGTGATATTTCGAAATTTTATGAAACATTAAATTTCTTCTTTAGCAAAAAAATAAAATATCTCCAATGAGATCATCGCAAGTCATTCAAGCAAATCTATTATCAGTAAAATCATGAAAATTATCTTAATAAATTATTAAATCATCATGTAAAATTCTGACACAGAGTCCGAAACAAGGCCTCTTTTCGTGATTTTTTATGTTAAGCGAGCTATAAAAAAATTTTTGAACAACATAGGAGTCTGAATTTTACGGATGAGACTCATTTCGCCCGCGGGCTGGTCGCGTTCGCCCTCAGAAAGTTACAAATTTCGGGGGTGTCTGTACACGTGTGGTCTGAATGTGGAAATATTAGATCAAGTCTCCTTGTAAATTTATGAAAAAATTTTTAGCCTTTTCCTACTTGGAGCTCTGAGGTCAGGCTTCTTCAAGAACCCACAGAGCCGAGGGACCTAGATATAAGAATAGAATTTGGTAGAGAACGACAGAAAAAGGTGTCAAAGAAAATCAGCAAGAACAGGGCAAAGTAGTAGTCGATAGGAGTACAATATTTCGAAAGCATCGGAGGTGCTCTTCTCCCTCGGAGGTGTTCTATATAAATATTCGTCAAAAATCGTCATATTTAATCATTCTAATCTTTCATTTGAAATGTCTTGAGATGTTTAAAAAATTACCAATTTCATAATGAGTTCTTATTTTTAAAGTGAAAATAATTTATGAGCCTGTATGATTAGCATATGAGCAATGTGGTAAAAAATAAGGCGCAGGACTGTTTGGGGACGGATATTCGGGGATGTGACATTTGGGGTTTTTTTAAAATACAATTTTATTACACATACAGAAACGGTTTAAATGTATACAGAAAGCTTTAAATGTCTCATATTTTTCATTCTGAAATATTTCGCCTTCATCATGTTTCTTCGTCAGTTCCCAAACGTCACGTCCCCAAAATCCGCCCCCAAATGTCCGTTCCCAAACAGTCCGGCGCCAAAAATAACACAGGAAAATGACAAATTTTTGTTTAAGATTATATTGCGTGTTTGTAAAAAAGATAAATAGTCTCTTTAAAAAGCGGAGTAGGTAGAATTTTTGGGAAGACCTTTTTCCAAATACGCAGCTGCTGTCTGAAAACCTTTGGTGTAATTTTTCACGTGGAATCGAATGCGCCCACTATCGTCCCATGAAAATTCCAGGAAACCCGAGAAAATGGGTTTTTTCAAAAAATACAATTTTCTCGGATTTCCTGCGCTTTTCATGGAACGATAGTGGGCGCATTCGATTCCTCGTGAAAAATTACACCAAAGGATTTAGACAAGTTTATTTGGGGCGCTAAAAAGCTCAGGAAACCCGAGAAAATTGCATTTTTTTAAAAATCCCATTTTCTAGGATTAATTTCCTTTTCAGTCCATTTACAACTAGTTGCAATCATAGGTGTATAAGGGAGTGATCGTTCAGAGCGGTTGCGGTACGTTTGACGACTTTTTTTTTAGTCGACGCGCTTCATGTCACAAATTTTTTTAACGTGCCGCAAACGCATGCGGTACGTTTTTCATTTTTCGGGCCTCATGCGGCTGTATCAGGGTGGAAGGTTCCCACCCCCTATTTTCCTATGGTTGCAATAATAATTACAACTACAATTTACAACTACATTTACAACGACAACTTACAACTATATCATAACTACATTTACAACTTATAGCTGTTCAGCCATAGGCCCCTGGGCTCCTCAATTGGATGCAAAACGGTAAAAAAAGATTTAAAAGAAACATTTATTTAACTGAGTTCTTATTTTTAGCATCCCCTCTGTATAAATGCGCATGATTGCGCACTTTATAGTTTTTGAGATATTTCAGTTTTACTGCTATTTTTTAATGTTTTAGTAGAAAAGAATCGATTTTTCAAGAGTAAATAGTACCCCAAATTGTCGATTTTCATAAAAATTTTGTTACAGTCTTGTAGAGCAACCCTAAAAATACTGTTTTATCAACAAAAAAGTCGAAAATTTGATAAGGTCACCTGTACCCCTTTTTGAGATGATTTTTTAAAACATGGTGGTCTCTATATATAACAAGCAGTATAAAATATTCCGATCTTGTGGCCACGAAGCCACTGCTTTGTCACTACACCAACGAGGCTTGAAAATGGAGAGACGTTTTTTCAAACTAAGTAATTCTGGGGAAATCCGGATTTATCCAATTTCTCCGGGACCGGATAATTCTATTTCCCAACCCTGTATGCGAAGAATCAATTGGGCATATTGAAAAATCTTCAAAACGCTTCCCTGACCCCAAATCAGCCAAAAAAGGATTTTTGTATGGTTTTTTGGACTGATTTGGGGTCAGGGAAGTGTTTTTAAGATTTCAATGCGCTCAATAGATTCCTCGCATAGAAAAGCCTTCGTAGGGTTATTTTAAAAAAATAAATTTAAAAAATTATTTTTGGTGAAAATTTGGTTGAAAAATCTCAAAAATCGACTTTTTTAGCCACTTTGTAATAAAACTTAATTTTAGGAAAATGGCTTCAACCTTTGTTAGTTTTATTTTTGCAACTATTTTCTTTAATATTGCTATTGGGTTTATTTTATTCGGCTACGAAGATGTCGCCAAGTCCAATAGTAACACGCTAAAATTCAATAAATACAATGGGCATACATTGTGCATGTGGAAATGTGGTGGTCCTGGTCAGTGCGTATTCGAATTGAATGCACATGAAACCGCTTGTCACTATAATCACACTTGTTATTGTAAATATGGATAATGTATTTTTTGTATACTTTTTTTGAATAAATGAAAAGGGGGTAAAATCATGTTGAATCGATTGCGCGCATCGTTGAAGCGTGAAAATGCTTCCCTGACCCTGATTCAAGGAAAAATTGTGTTTTTGAACATTCAAAAATTTTGAAATTATATATTTTTTTAATATCATGCCCGACGAGACTAACAACTTGGAAAAGACCGCATTTGAAAATCATTTAAATTCGCAGAGATATTCAACTTTCTTTGATAGGTGTTTGTGCTGAAACACCCTGTACTATTTTGAGAAGGAAAAGTTTAACAAACGCTTTGTTTCTTCCAGTTATACCACATGGTTTTACTCGCATTTTTTCAGCAAAATTTGCATATCTTTCCAATAAACCGTGTTGCCGCCGCAGCCTCTCCCATTGACTTTAATGGAACGGAATGTGAGCGAAAAGGTCAGCTCGACATTCTCGTGCGGTTAACACACATAAGAATGGAATGCAATACACTTTCCGAAAAGCTCTTGTCTCTAACTCCACTCCAATACTGAAGTTGTATTCTTTTATGACTATCGCTGATCGTGTTCGCCTTGAACCATTATTAGCGCGTGTTTCACTCTTGCTGAAACTTTCTTTCCTCCGCGCCATGTAGCGAAGAATGAATATACATAGTGCTGTTTTGTCGACTTGTCGATTTTCGCTGTCTGTGCGTTGAAATGTGCAAGAGAGTTGCGCGTCCGGTCGAATTTTGGTTGGGTTTTCGAGCAGGCACGCAAAAACAAAAATTTTCTCGCTCTTTCAGTGTGTTACCACACTCATTTGTTTTATTTATTTTAATTCTTTGATAAAATGATTTTTTGCATAGNATGTGCAAGAGAGTTGCGCGTCCGGTCGAATTTTGGTTGGGTTTTCGAGCAGGCACGCAAAAACAAAAATTTTCTCGCTCTTTCAGTGTGTTACCACACTCATTTGTTTTATTTATTTTAATTCTTTGATAAAATGATTTTTTGCATAGAGTTTATTTATTTCTATGTATGTTTTTTTGGAATTTGTTGAAGCTCAGATTATTATCACGCCGAGAAGGTGGAAATATAGGTAATATGAAATTGGGCAAAAGTTTTCAGACCCAACCGGGACTCGAACCCAGACTTCCTGGCTACCGTCCGAGTGCACTACCATTGTGCTATAGTCGGTTTCAGCGATCGGGTAATACTTGACGGTGTATTTTCCACTACTCACACTGTGATTAACATATGTGTGCCATCCGATCGAGTAACAATACAAGATGGACGTAGGGATTACCGATAGGTGATAGCTCTCATTTTTTTGGAATTTTTTGGAGCTCGGATTATTACCACGCCGAGAACAATTAACGGGCATCAGTTGTAGGTTTTGGTAGCACAATGGTAGTGCACTTAGACAATAGCCAGGAGCCTGGTCCGGATTCGAGTACCGGTCGGATCCGAAAACTTTTGCCCAATTTCATATTACCAACTATGCTTGTTATAAAAGACCAGCCCGATTTTTTATTGGCTTATCGGATGAGGGATTTCTTTGAAAGATTAATCCCAAAATCATCTAAAATCTACAGATCTCGATCAATCATATTGTACATCAAGATCAATTTCGATCTTTTCTTTCGAAAAAATCGCATTCCATATGTTCTCCAAAGAGTAGACTTTTGTTTACAAATGGTCTTTTTGTCTTTCTAAGTCTCGTAAATCTCTTTTTCCTCGCGATTATTCATTCTATTGGAATGCATGAAAGAAGAGAAAACAAATTCAAGCGTGAGGACGAGGTTGACAGGAAATGCGAGTCAGTGTGACCCACTTCACAAGTTGTATGATATATTTGTTAGGTTTGATATTTTAGTGAAGCCTTGATCGATTGAAGTGCTTGAGATTTTTGTTATTTTTTTTTATCGTATTTATAAACCTCATTTGAGACAAAGCTTAAACCAAAACCTAAGCCAAGCCTAGACCTAACATAAGCCTAAGCTAAGCCTAAGTCTGAGTTAAGCATAAGAGTAACATGTAAGTCTAAGGCAGGATTTATACTTCTGTCGCGTCGTGATACGCCGCGCGACGCGTCGCAGAGCAATTACGTTTATAGTGCGAACAATTTTTCCAATGTCGTTTATAGTTGCTGTCGCGCGACAGCTTGCGACGTCGCAAGTGCTGACCACGAACCATCATGCGACGCCGCGCGACGTGACACAAGACCGAGTGGCAAAAAATTTGGATCCAAGCGGGATTCGAACCCGCGACCTTGTGACCACTAAACCGCTGCTTTGTTACTGCACCATTGAGGCTTGTTGATGGAGAAACGTCTTTTCAAACTAAGTACTATCGCGCGACGCGTCGCGCGATAGACTATAAATGCCAACTCGCGTCGCGCGGCACAAAAATGCACTGTCGCGCCGCGACGGAAGTATAATTGGTGCCTAAACACAAGCCTAAGGCGGGATTTATAGTTCTGTGTGTCGCGACACGACAGTGCATTTTTGTGTCGTACGAAATGTCATACCACACGTCGTATGACAGCGTTTATAGTTCGGTCTTACGACGCGTCGCGACACGACGGAAGTATAAATAACGCCTAAACACAAGCCTAAAGCATAAGCCTAAAGCGTCATTTATACTTCCGTCGCATCGCGACGCGACAGTGCATTTTTGTGCCGTACGACGCAAGATGCACTGTCGTGTCACGATGCGACGGAAGTATAAATGGCGCCTAAGCCTTTTACAATCCAATACTTATATAATTTTTATTTTAACTTTTGATGCGTTTAAAAAATGACACGCACAACTTGTTCTTGTTTATTTGTTTAACTTAATCTTTTTATATCAATTTCAATTTGGTCTGTATTTTGAACCATTATTAATCGCGAATGAATAGCTCCTTTTCTCAAAAAAATATCCATTTCTTCGAATGTCAAAATTGATTGAAAATTGATGAATCATTTTGACCATTCTTGCTCAAATGATTTTCGATTATTTTTCTCAGTGATCAATTAATCGAATTTTGAAATTGTTAGCGCAAACTGTTGACTTTTGCATTAGAGGAGAAGAAGGAGAGCGTGGAAAATTTTATCGATTTGTGCCATTTTTCATCTATCGTTTCAATTTGAATTCACATTCTCTTCAATTGATTGTCTGCCATGATCGTAAAAAATGTTCTTCACCCTTTGTTGTTAGAGTGTGGTTGAGATGATGACGAATAGAGAATAGTGTTGTTGATAAGAGATGCACGATTTTTTGAGGCTTTTGTACATTTTTGAGTGGTTTTGTTGTGAATTTTTTTACGTTTTTTCACTTTTATATTAAAGACTCCTTAATATAAATTTTCAAAAAGTTACACTTTACTCCCCCATATCTGTGAAGGATGAGGAAAATTTTCTTTTCCAAATGGTTGAAGCCGACCACCCCCAACTGTACCTCATTATGATCAAAATTTAATATTTTTGTTTATTCTGACTTTTTGGACGAATCAATAGTCAAAATAAAAATTGTATAGGCAGAAAGTACTAGAATGTAAAAGACAGGCTTGGGCTTAGGCTTATATTTAGGCTTAGTCTTAGGCTTGGGCTTAGGCTTATCTTAGGCTTAGAATTTGTCTTGGCTTATGCTTAGACTTAGGATTAGGCTTAAGATTAGTCTTAGGTTTAGGATTAGGCTTTATCTTTTTTTTGGCTTTTTACATGAATTTTGGGCACAAATTTTTTTCTAAAAAGGACCCATATACGGGATAATTTGATGCAGAAAATCGATTGCGCCCATTCCCGAAGCGTGAAAACGCTTCCCTGATTCAATGAAAACGGTGTATTTATTGAAGCGAAAACGTAAAAATTCGAATTTTCGCCGGAAAACCAGCTGTCTAGGGGTTTTTCTAGGCGAAGAATCGATTGTGCGCATTTTCGAGGTATAAAAAAATTTCCCTGATACTGATAATATATATATATTCCCCCAACACTTTTCTAGGCTTAAAAATTTTATATTCACTCTTCAAACAGCGGAAGGCTTTTGTGACAGGGAAGCAGCCGCAGGCAGTTGTGCTGATTGAAGGACAACAAAAATCTTAGGAATTTTTACAATCTTTCAACGCTTCCATTCTCCCTAGTCCCGGGAGAGCCCAAAGACCGAGACATTTGTTGTGAGCTCTCCAATGATTTTGCGATATTTTTTGATTTTTTTGGGATAAATATTTTTAGGTCAAATGTAAATTTAGATTATTGGGTTGGTATGTGTTGTTGATGAAATATTTTGAAAAATTTTTCGAATTTTTTAAATTACTGACTTATAGGATTACGTGGTGCGTTTTTTAAATTTATTTTTTTGTTCTTTTTATGGTAAAATATGCCTATAATCTGATTAACACCCACGTATTCATGAGCTAGCTAATTTAATGCGTGACATATGATCTTATCAATAAAATTTGATGAAATTATGAATAGTTCCGGTATCATAGACCAGCATCAATAGTGGTGGAAGAAGAAGGGTACACTATAGAGTAAGGATATGGCTAGGTTTGGACTTCGGAGCACGAGATACACTTTTTGGAAAACGATTTTTTAAGTGTAAAAGCGTAAAATATTTTAAAAAATAGTTAAAATGTAACTAAAACTGGTTAAAATTTAGTTAACAAATGATATTTTTGATCAATTTTTTTCAAAATTTTTCAAAAAATAATGGGTACCCTTACATTTGGCTGATTTCGGGGTGAGGGGCCTTCGGGTCCCTCCCTTTAACTACGCCATTTCTAGGTGGGGTCGCATGATCCAATTTCGGGGGTGAGTTAATAAATAATTTCCGACGCCGTCAAAAAAGGCTTATCTTAGGCTTAGGATTAGTCTTAGGCTTATGCTTAGACTAAGGCTTAGGCTTATCTTAGGCTTAGAATTAGTCTTATGCTTAGGCTTATCTTAGGCTTAGGATTAGTCTTAGGCTATGCTTAGGCTTAGGCTTGGGCTTAGGCTTATTTTAGGCTTAGGATTAGTCTTAGGCTTATGCTTAGGCTAAGGCTTAGACATAGGCTTATGCTAAGGCTTAGGTCTAGGCCTTGTCCTAGGCTTAAGAATAAGTATACATGTTAGAAACGTGCCGATCTCGCTCAGAGCGATTTCCTTTTCATCATTCAAAATTGATGAAAATTTTTTGTATATGGATAGTTTTAGACGAGGTATGGTAGTATTATTTTTCCAAAAAAATAGTAAAAAATTTTATTTTTATGCAAATTTTGACTTTTTTAAATGATTTTCATCAAAATTTACATAAAAATTTAAAATATATTAATTTTTATTATCATTTTTTATGAAAAACCATCGTGTTCCTCGCAGAAAACTACCCATGTGCAAAAATTTTCATCAATTTTGAATGATACAAAAAGAAATCGCATTGAGCGGGATCGAACCCACTTCATCTTTAGCTACGTAGAATTTTTGTCTATTATTATTTTTTTGAAAATCAAAAATTTTACCCTAGTGGGATCGAACCTAGCAGCCTCCCTAGTCGAACCTGGGGGCTCAACGTTGCTTAACTTACCAGATCGAAAGAGCGCCTTCTTTATTCACTGCGCTATGGGCTATCAGAAATTTTGGAACTATGTGCTTTCAAGAATTAGGAGCTCCCGTGGAAACTGACTACATAATACTTTTTTTACAAAATGATCAAAAAAATTTTCGCTCACAAAATTCCTACTCTACATTTATATCTTGACCATATGTACTTTATCTCTTCTCGTTTTGCTATCAAAACGAAAACCTGTACTAAACTCATTATCTACTAGCCAGACACTTAAGATCAAGTATAGAGTGAGAACTTGTTGATGTTCTTATAGAAGCTCGGTTCGGAGCAGCTGCTCGACCAAAGCAAAGAAAAATCCGTTCAGATCGGACTTGTTCTGATGAGCCTAAGCCCAAGAAAAGATAGAGCAGCAAGATAGAGACTTTTCGTCTCAAGCACATCTGGATTAGCCATACTTACATGAAGATTTTTTTATTTTTCGATATGTTTTTTCGAATGTATTTCGGTGTATTTTTGGGATCATTTTTATTTTTTGTAAATTTTTTGTGAATTTATTGGTTCACAAGATCAAGTAAAGTTGTAAAACTTGTATGAGGAAGTTAAGTGGGCATCTAACAAGTCTCATGATTCTTCAAAAGTTTCGAACAAACTTTTTCGGAATTTTTAAATTTGTTCTCAAATTATTTTTTTTCAAAAAATAAAAGGCAATGTTGCCTGATTCAATTGAATTATTTATTGAAACGATTTTTCGACGATTATTAAAATTTAAATTCGGTGGCACCGCTCGGGAGCACTTGTGGCACTCCCGGAGTTGTACAGGGTGTGTCCAAAAAAGTGGATTTTTGTGCTTTCTGGGCCCGAAAATTTATTTTTCTAAGGTACTTTTATGTTTCTATAGGTCAGTTTATGCGGGGAATCAATTGTGCGCAACCCTGAAAATTTTTCCCAGACCCTGATTCAGGGAACAAGTTGAATTTTTGAAAATGCGAAAAATGGCCATTTTCGCTTTAAAAATACAATTTTTCCCTGAATCAGGATCAAGGAAGCATTTTCAGGGTTCGAGAATGCGCGCACCCGTTCGCCGCATAAAATTTATTTTTCTATGGTAATTGAAGAAGCATAGTTCTTTCGGTATGCCGTTGGACCGTCCGTTCTTGCAATTTAAGCAACGTTGGGCTCGGAGAGTCTAAGTTCAGTTTCCGAAGCCTTGAGCATGTGGAATCCCCTGGCTCCGGGGTGTTGGACATGCGCAAAAGCCCTAGGAGTAACTCCTGTTGTGGGCTGCGCACCCCTCATCCCTCCTGAAAAAGAATAGAAAGTGAGTGAGGCAGGAAAAAAATTATCCTCAAAGGGGTCATTTTAGAACAATACATTTTCGGAAAAGCACTTTTTGCGCACCCTGATTTTTTTCAAATTATTTTAATAACAACTTTTTAGATTTTTCGGGTGCATTCCATAGTCCTTTCTAATATTTCTTGTTATATTATTCGTATGCGCATAACTTCCTTTCATTCTATTCATTCAATGTAAAATTTTCGAATCGTACTATTTTTATTGGCTGCTGGTATTTTCCTTACAATATTTTTACGACGCCAAACTATTTTTGATTTATATGGACGGCGATTCGTGGAATTTTTATCAAAATTTTTGGATATTTTCTATATAAACTACATGGTTAAACATATTAAATATGCAAACTAATCATATTCATAAGCCTACAATGCCTAGTTCTTCGAATGTTTTAGCACAAGGAACTAGCTCGATTATGCTAAATGGTTATGATTCAACGCCGAGAGTTAAAAATGATATTACACCGGTGGTGCAGGTAAAGTGGAAAAAAGATTGCAAATTATAAAAATGACAGTAAAAATACAAAGGATGAGAGAAAAGTGTTGGCTACGTAGTGCAGTGGATAGAGAGGTCGACCGTAACGGAGTTTTTGTGCTAAAATTGAAGGGAATTCGAAATCTTAAAAACGAGTCATACCAATCGACTCAGCTCGTCGAGACGAGTAGAATGAATACATAATATTGGATTCTTGGTCGTTAGATGTTTCGAAAGTTGACATTTCGAAACTTTACTCCTAATTAGTACCTACAATTTGAGCCACCGTTCACAGGAAAAGCGTGACTACAAAAAATAGAAAATAGTCCCCGAAAAGGGTCGAAAAAAATTTAAAAATTCTAGATTAGCGAATTTTGCCATAGTTTATATATATTCGGAAAATTCATATAAAATGGAGCATTTTTTGTTTTTACATAAATTCTGAATCGTTATCGTTGTCGAGATAATCGCGTTTGAAGTTGGCGATTTTTGGAATTAGTTTTGAATTTGAATTTCCCGCCAAGACCCTGATTTTCAATTTTGGCGGGAAATTCAAATTCAAAACTAATTCCAAAAATCGCCAATTTCAAACGCGATTATCTCGACAACCATAACGATTCAGAATTTACTGTAAAAACAAAAAATGTTCCATTTTTCATGAATTTTCCAAATATATATAAATTATGGCAAATTTCGCAAAATAACAAAACGCACCCGGGACTTACATGGTGTTTTTGGGGTCGATTATAATGACAAGTACCCCAACGCAATTAAATAAAGCCAAATGGACTTCAGCATCTGAAAGAGAACCAAAAATTAGGGGTAGTTTCCTTTTTGTGTGAGGTCTAGATTGTTAACCTCTTTGAAAAAATTGGCCGCACCCGTTTTACACAATTTGGGTGCGCACCCATGGGTGCACCCAACCCCAAACAAAATGCTATACTAATATTTTTAAACTTTTGGCGTTCGATTTGCTTCGGCCTGATTAGGACTTGAAAAATTTGCTGATGTCGATTGTGACGACCTCATTTCATGTTGTGCTGATCTTCCAGACACCGCCACATCTTTCATATATTTATAGGTCATGATTACTACCCATAAACACCATATATAAACAATAGATTTTATAAGGCAAAATATTCCAAGGGCTACATAAATTCCTTGGTTCATTACCCCTAAAATGAATATATGTAGGTTCTTGAGAAGTTTAAATCAGCATTGATGGCGCAGGAGCATAAGAATCAAAGTTCGTGTTAAAAGGATAGGGTTCGATCCCCGAAGGCTCAAATTTTTGCTCGAATAAAAAAGGTTGTACAAGCAAAAACCCTTAAAATTGCATGAGAAAATTTGGCTGTCATTATTTTTTAAATTTGACCATCACTTCGTCAAAAACGTCACTTTGTCGACTGCCAAGTGACGTTTTCAACGAAATGACATGAAATCCCCAAAGGGAACTGTCCCATCCAGGGCTGGTTTTGTCTATACTGGTATACTTATCGTATATAAAAACTTTTGCTCTCTCCTCCTCTCCCTCTTCTACAAAAAAGCATATTAAAAAATTTAAATGGCAAAAAACATACACAATTGACCACCTTGAACCAAAAGTACAATGCCTGATATAAAATAGTTGATCATACCGAGTCCCTAGATTTATTGTTTATTCATTTTTTAAAATAAAAAATCTCAAAATTTACCACAAGAATAATGAATGGGAAATATGCCCATGGTTTTTCATGTTTATCGGCATAAATGACAAACAATGAGACAATAACATTCAAAATTGAACTGATTAAAACCGACCAAAAGCCAATAATTGCCGATAAAATCAGGGTGATTATGTTAAGAACAAGAGTGATGATTGCGATTATTGTAGAAGCTTGCTAAAAATTTCAAAGTTTAGCAAAGTTGGCTTATCTAGTGGTATGACCAGAATAACCTGTAAGGTGGGGAATGAGTAGGATAGGTGTGGGTAGTAGTCCACAAAAATTTAGTCAAAATTGATGACAATTTTAAATTCTTATTTTTTATTGCTAAGAATGCAATTGGGCTCGTACCAGAGCTGATCGTTGGATAAGTAGCTGGCCGAGGGGCTAGAAGCGAATTGCTCTGGCTCATGGGGCCCACTTTTTCGGACCCCAGGATCCAACAGACATAGCGTAAAGAAATCGCACTTTTCCCTACTAACAAAGAGTCTGACAAATTTAATGAACTTGTTTCGAATTTGATAGTAGAAGATGAATCGCAGTTAGAGGTTGAGGACGAAGATATAGATATGTATGACAAAAAATGTATGGGTTCCAAGGATTCGAATCCAAGGACCCAGTAGCGTAAGCAGAAGAGTTGGGGATACTTACCCAAAAAGGGTCATTTTTTCCCAAAAAACATAAGGAGGACCCTTATGGGTCCTCCTGGTATGACTAGAATAACCTGTACGGTGAAGAAGGAGTAGGATCGGTGTAGGTAGTCCGCAAAAATTTAGTCGAAATATGTCAATTTTAAAATTCTTATTTTTTATTGCTAAGAAGACAATTAGGCCCGTATCAGAGCTGCTCGCTTGATCAGTAGCTGGCAGCGGGACTAGAAGCGGGTTGCTCTTCGGACTCTGTTCTGGTCCCGCAGACCACTATTGTCCCCGCGATCAACAACTGCCCCCCCCCCACGTGACCGCTCTAGCCTTTTCTGATACTAGCCCATTTGTTTTTTTTCTAGTTCAGACCTAGAAAAGCAATTGGAAAGATCAGAAAAAGGAAAATCAGGAAGATATGGAATTGAAGGATCGGGAAGAGTCTGAACTTACCCGAACATGCCAACCAACCCAATAACAACATCTGTATTTGGCCTCTTCATGATCTGAAGATTTCAATGAAGTAATAATATCTTTGATAGGCATAGCTATAACTTTGCTACCTCACAAAAAGCGACAACTGAGTACACTTCACTTGACGCAAAACTATCAATTTTCTGGTTCAAATCGTTTCTAACAATGACGATCAAAGAAGCCCAATGTGTTTACCGCTTTTCGAACAAACATAAAACTTTTCTGTGAAGCTAATTTTTATGAGCAAACAATATATGAAGTAATCGCCCTAGTACTTGAGCTCAAGATAAATTTGAGTTCAAGGAAACAAGTTCACAAACACTATGAACTTGTTTCATTGAACTCAATGTTCATAACATAATTCAGGCAAAAACTTTACAGGGTGGCCAAAAAAGGCGCTCTTGCAGCGAGGGGTCACTTGCATCCGGAAATTTGCGTCCCGGATTTTTCCGCCCGAATATTTGAATCCGGACATTTGCGTTCGGACAGTTGCGTCAGGACATTTACCAAAATTTTCACCAAGCATCCGGACACAAATGCACTGAACTCAAATGTCAGGAACGGATGTTCCCGAACACAAATAGTCGGGCGCAAATATCCAGACGCAAATGTCCGGGGCGGATGTTTCCGGACGCAAATGACCCTTCGCCGCTCTTGCAACATTTGAAAATTGAATTTGTGTACATGTTATCGTTGTAATAATCAAACTTTTTTGAATTTTTGTATATTGAAACGAAAGCCCTGCATAAATTTAAATTTATTTCGCATTTTTGATAAGAGAAAATAATTTTTTATACAAAATTAAATTAGCAAAGCTGTTCAGCATAAAATTCTCTGTCGATTCATACTATTTTTTCACGATTTTTCCGCAAAAAATTCATAAAAGTTTGATTATTACAACGATAACATGTACACATATTTTCAAATGCATTTATCTCGATGGAGAAAACAATTCAGATGATGCCATAAAAACAAAAAATGCTCAATTTTTCATGATCTTTCCGAATATATCATTTTTCTATATGGTTGTACCATACATGGGCAAGCAGGGGGTACTGGGCCCCAAAATACGAATTGGTCCCAAAGGTTACTGTCAACCAAAAAAAACGTCGACAAGCGAAAAAGTCGAAATACGAATTCGTTCTCGATTTATGAAACGAATTTTCACAACGAATTCAGTCTGGGCAGCTTCCGAAATACGAATTGGTCCATTAATTTTCCCCCGATACGACGAATTAGGGGGGGGGGTACAGTACCTCCCACCTTGCCCATGTATGATTGTAACTGATTGGACTGTCCTTTAAAAATTGAAAAATATGTATTTTTACCCATACTTTCACATTTATTGACTTTAAATTAAATTTTTTTTCGAATTTTTTGCTAATCTTTAAGGATTAAACAAATGTTTTCACGCTTTGGGAATGAGCGCAATCAATTTTTTGAATAAAATTACCCTTAAATATTTCATTTTTAAAAATTTTTCGATTTTCGACCCTGGGGCAACCCCCTTGATCTACAATAGCTCCAAGTGTTTTAAGGTTCGGCAATGCGCGCAATCGATTCCTCGCATAGAAAACTCTCTTAGTGTTATTTTTGGCGAAAATTTAAAAACTTGAAAAAAATCTCTCAAAAACTGCAAGAGTGCCTTTTTTGGCCACCCTGTAAAGTTATTTTTGCCTGGTTCTATGAACATAGTAGACCGATAACCTATTCCCTTTCTCTCACCCAAAGACACATGACCTACCCCCATCCCTTTTTGCTCTTTCCTCCTCTCCCTCTTTTACAACAAGGCATATTAAAAACTGTAAATGGTAAAAAACATACCCCATTGACCATCTTGAGCAAGAAGTACAATGCGATCCGAAAAGTTTTTCTAAAAATGACCCGTTTAGGGGTAATTTTATACGAGAAATCGATTGATCGCATTTCCGAACCCCGAAAATGCTTCACTGACTCTGATTCACGGAAAAATTGGATTTTTTAAAATGCGAAAAATGACTATTTTGCTTCAATAACACAATTTTCCCTGAATTAGGATCAGGTAAGCATTTTCTGAGTTCGGGAATCGCGCAATCGATTCCCTTCATCAAATTGGGTGGGGGACTTTTGCGCCCTCACATTTGCGCACTTGGCATTTGCGCACCGACATTTGCGCTCCGACATTTGCGCCCCGACATATGCGTCCCAAAAAATGCAATTTTCTCGGGTTTCTCGAGGTTTTTGGAGCCCCGAATAAACTTCACTAAACCCCTATGCGTAATTTTTCACGAGAAATCGAATGAGACCAAACTCGTTCCATGAAGAGTTCAGGAAACCTGAGCTGATCTGAGAAAATGGGGTCTTTTCAAAAAATGCAATTTTCTCAGGTTTCCTGAGCTTTTCATGTAACGAGAGTGGTTCGATTCCTCGTGAAAAATTACGCATAGGGGTTTAGTGAAGTTTATTCGGGGCTCCAAAAACCTCGGGAAACCCGAGAAAATTGCATTTTTTGGGGCGCATGTGTCGAAGCGCAAATGTCGTTGCGCAATTGTGGAGCGCATATGGCGGGGTGCAAAAGTCGGGTGCGCAAATGTCAGGTGCGCAAATGTGAGGGCGCAAAAGTCTCCTACCCATCAAATTACCCCTATATGGGTCATTTTTAGAACAAAATTTCGGGTCCCACATTCGTGTAAAATCACAAAAATTGCAATTTTTTGAATCATCATGTATATGTCATAATTTTACAAAGGAAAATTATTTTATTACACTTAAGAAAAATTATCAGACAAACAAGATGCTATTAAAACTAATATTTTTAAACTTTTGGCGTTCCATTTGTTTCGGCCTGATTAGGACTTGAAAAATTTGCTGATGTCGATTGTGACGACCTCATTTCATGTTGTGCTGATCTTCCAGACACCACCAACTCGTACATATAATTATAGGCCATGATTACTACCCATAAACACCAAATATAAATAAAAGATTCTATAATGCAAATTATTCCAAGGGCTACATAAATTCCTTGGTTTATTATCCCTAAAATGTATATGTAGTTTCTCGAACAAGTATAAAATCAGCATTGATGGTGCAGGAGCATAGGAATCAAAGTTCGTCTTGAAAGGATAGGGTTCGATCCCCGAAGGCTCAAATTTTTGCTCGAATGAAAAAGGTTGTACAAGCAAACACCCTTAAAATTGCATGAGAAAATTTGGCTGTCATTATTTTTCGAATTTGACCATCACTTCGTCGAAAACGTCACTTTGTCGACTGCGATACTTAGTCAACTCGTCACTTGGTCGACATGTCAATTAGTCGTCTCGTCATTTGGTCGACTAAGTCACTTGATCGACTCGTTACTTAGTCAATTAAAGGGGGGGTGACAATCGGAGCCCGTTCTCCGAAAAAAATTTTTTTTTGAAAATTTTTGTAAAAAACACATTCTTAGGGGTAATTTTATGCGAGAAATCGATTGCGCGCATCGAAAAATTCTGAAAAAATTTTCCGGGGGTCAAAAAATTGAAAAAAATGCGTCAAAATTAGGGGTTATAAGTTTTAACCCCAACAAAATCATTTTTAGGGGTAATNTTTGCTCTCCCCTCCTCTTTTACAAAAAGGCATATTAAAAAATTTAAATAGCAACAAACATACCCCGTTGACCAGATTGAACAAAAAGTACAATGCTTGATATAAAATAGTTGATCATTCCGAGTCCCTAGATTGATTGTTTATTCATCTTTTTAAAATAAAAATCTCAAGATTTACCACAAGAATGATAAATGGGAAATATGCCCATGGTTTTTCATGTTTATCAGCATAAATGACAAGCAATGAGACGATAACATTCAAAATTGAACTTATAAAAACCGACCAAAAGCCAATAATTGCCGATAAAATTAGGGTGATTATGTTAAGAACAAGAGTGATGATTGCGATTATTGTAGAAGCTTGCTAAAAATTTCAAAGTTTAGCAAAGTTGGCTTATCTAGTGGTATGGCCAGGATAGGAGGAAATAAGATCGGGTGAGAGACTTTTGCGCACCGACATTTGTGCACTGGACATTTGCGCATTTGCACAATAAGCATGAGCTAACTTTTACACCGGTTTTCTTACAACAGTGTGAACTTGTTTGTAGGCAGAAATTTTATAAAGTTCGGAGCGCAAATGTCGGTGCGCAAATGTCCGATGCGCAATTGTCTGATGCGCAAATGTCCGGTGCGCAAAAGTCTCTCACCTGTAAGATCGGTGTGGGTAGTCCGCAAAAATTGAGTCAAAATTGATGTCAATTTTAAAATTCTTATGTTTTATTGCTAAGAGGACAATTGGGCCCGTACCAGAGCTGATCGCTGTGTCAGTAGTTGGCCGCGGGGCTAGAAGCAGGTTGCTCTGGCCCATGGGGCCCGCTTCTGGTCTAGAATCCGAAAGGGACCCACTTTTTGGGACCCCAGGATCCAAGGGACATATTGTAAAGCAATCGCACTTTTTCCTACTAACATAGAGACTTCGAATTTGCTAGTATAAGATGAATCGCAGTTAGAGGTATTGAGAGTAGAGGACGAGGATATAGACATGTATGTCAAAAAACGTATGGGTTCCAAGGATTCAAACCCAAGGACCCAGTGAAGTCTCGGATCCAAGGACCCCGGACCTAGTGGCGTAAGTAGAAGGGTCGGATAGGGGAGGGCACTAAGGAGATTCCACTTTTTCGAAAATTTGCCGAGATCAGGTCAAAAATTGTGGGGGAGGGGGTCATTTTTCAAAATTTTCACTAAAAAATGAAATTTTTCACCAAAAACTGCTCAAAAATTGCTATTTGTGCTATAAAAAAATAAGTTTTTATGCCAATAAATGTCATTTTTATTTTGGCTTCTGGCCAAAAATTTGGGGGGGGGGTGTTAAGCTTCAAGTACGGGGGAAGGGGTCCTCCTATTCAGCTATATCCCGGATCCGGGAATCAGCTGGATCCAGGACCCAAAGGAACCCTGAACAAAGTATCCGGGACCCCTGGAACCCAAATGGTTCTCAGACCCATTTTCGGACTCTGTTCTAGCCCTGCGGACCACTATTGTCCCCACGATTAGCTACTGTTCCCCCCCCCCCCCCCCCCCCCCCGAGATCTACACTCTTTCCCTACACGACGCTCTTCCGATCTCGTCGTTTCTTGTACCGCTCCATTTGTTTTTTTCTAGTTCAGACCTAAAAGAGCGATTGGAAAGATCAGAAAGATATGGAATTGAAGGATCGGAAAGAGTCTGAACTTAC
>OZJO01021616.1:0-29246 GCA_900406225.1 Acrobeloides nanus
TTTTTTCAATTTTTTGACCCCTGAAAAATTTTTTCAGAATTTTTCGATGCGCGCAATCGATTTCTCGTGCCCGAAAACCCCCGTGTACTAAAAATCAGCCAATTTGGAGAAAAAAATTTTTTCGACCTACCGGCGCCAGAGAAAAATACCCCCCCCCCTTTAACAAAAAAGTGTTCAAAACAGAAACAAATTTCACATTGAGCACAATTTAACAAATGTTTTTTTGTTAAATTGTTTAACGGTAAATGTTTTTTATATTGTAAATTTTATGATTTTCAATATTTTATATTTGTTTAAAATTGTAAAAAAATAATGGCAACAAATAGAGAAAATTTTGTAAAAAGGCAAAAAAATTTAGACGCGAGTGGGATTCGAACCCGACACTAAAAATATAAGGCAACTGTCTTAGCCACTATGCTATCGCCTGTATAATAAATATTGAACATAAAATCAATATCACCTAAACGCATAAAATATTGAAGTTTGCAAGTCAATTTGCCGGAAAACGTGCGCAGCTCATCAGCTAATTCCTTCAAATTTTTTACAAGTTGAGGATGCCCTACAAGAATATATAGAACTTTGTCGAAATTTCCACCATCAACTGGGGTGGTTCCCTTGTTAGAAACAAATTGGCTCCAAGCGGGATTCGAACGTGCGACTTTGTGGCCACGAAGCCTCTGCTTTGCCACTGCACCACTGAGGCAAGTTTGACGAGGGAAAATTTTAAAACTAAGTAATGGGCAACAAAAATATGTAACTTTTCCCCCACTGTTCCTTTAAGTTGAAATTCGAGAAATAGTGATGTTTTCGAATTTTTGCTCGCATGAACCTCTTGGTAGAAACGTGCTCCGTGTATTCTGACACGAATTTTAAAAAGAGGCTCTCAAATTTCAGAAAAAAAGCTTCCTCCAACTTAATTACGGGTTCATTTTTCGTCCATTTCATTTTGTGTAAGATGCTCGACTGGTATGAAGTGTTGTTTCTGGTGATTGCTTCGGTTCTATTCGTCAACTATATAATATTCATCATATCACTGTTGGTCTTCTATAGTGTCTCGCCGCTAAATTCTGGGTTTTTCGCGTTGACATTAACGCTGGGAGTTGTTGATATTTTTCAAGTAATAAATTTAAACATAAGGGGGAGCATCAGTATATACTCAGGTTGATTCTCCCGCCAACATGCATCCCTGCGTGGTCGTGCTGGCGGGAGAATAAGCTCATTATATATGTCTTTAGATGTTACATGTGTATTTGTTCTTGCGGTTCCCGTCTTTTGGCTGGTTCACAGATTCCATATATCTCCAACTCCCACCTTTAATTGTTAAATATGGGTATGTTAGAGTTTGTTAGTTGAAATTGTATTGTCGCTTTAGAAGTTGCGCCATGTGGGAGTTGGCATGCACACAATATCTGGCTGTAACAGCTATTGCGATCAATCGATGCTCTGCTATTGCCTTTCCACACGGCCATAAACAGGTGTTGGATTTTTCACTTTGATTTTGAAACTGGCATAATCACAGGGTGGGCCGCTTCCCTGATTCTGGGAAGGGGTGGGTGTACTGAAGCGAAAATTAACTAAGTTTTGAATTTTCGTCTGGGGGTTTTCTGATGACTTCCAAAATAAAAAAATGTGAAAAACAAAAATAACCATGTTCTCTTCAAAACCAATTTTTCCCTGAATCAGAGAAGCGTTTTCATGCTCCGGGAATGCGCGCAATGGTATAAAATTACCTCCTAGAGGGCTCATCTTTAGAACAAATAAATTTCCAGGTCTCAAAAAAGCCACTTGTTTTTTGGCCCACCCTGTAAAAAAAGCCTCAAATAAACTATAGTATTTAGCGTTGGCGCCCTCGAGTAGCAGATTCAGTGGTATTTTTCGTACTTGCTGGTGGCGTTATTTTTGTATCACCGAAAATGGTTTTGAAGACGGTTGAAAAATACCATGTTATTGACAATGTAACTCGAAGTGCGACTATAGTTTGGGATGACCTAAATATTTTGGTAAATTACTAATACGTTGTTGGTTCGTAGACTATCGTGCTATAACTCTTTTCAAGGCTAACTAGAAAAAAGTGTCATCCATGTAGCAGAAGCAGGTGGCGCAATAATTGTTACCGTTTTATCTGAAAGAATAAGATAAAACTAGTTTTCTAGTTTTATCTGAAAGGCTTAGGCTTAAGCCTAGACCTAAGTAGACCCCCATTCAAGATGGCTATTGCGCCACTTGCTCCTGCGCTACGTGGGTAACACTTTTTTCTATTTGGTTAACTAAGAGTTAAAGTGAAAAAAAGTTATAGTCGAGCCTAGGCCAAAGTCAATTCTATAGAGGAGGATCTTACATGGGAAGGGGGTCTTCATTTTTGGGCTCATCCGCGGGGGAGGGGTTGCGCCAGATCTAAACCATTTTCATGTGTTCTAGTGTGGTCGGTCAAAATTCAAATCTTCTACTGCTGCTTTTTCTTTTTCTTCTACTACTGCTTCTACTTCCTCTTCTTCTGGTTCTTTTTCTGTTTCTTCTTCTGCTACTTCTGCTTCTACTACTTCTTCTGCTTCTTCTTCTGCTGCTTCTTTTTCTGTTTCTTCTTCTACTACTTCTGCTTCTTCTTCTACTACTACTACTACTTCTTCTTCTGCTGCTTCTTTTTCTTCTTCTACTACTACTTCTACTTCTTCTTCTACTACTTCTTCTATTTCTTCTTCTACTACTACTACTTCCTCTTCTTTTCGATTTCGCGAAATTTAAAACCCGAGATTTCGATTTTGTTTCCATTTCGAAGATTGCGGTTTCGACCGACCACTACTAGTATTCTCGCCTAATTGAAAGTGAGGCTAGCTCGGCTTCAAATTTTAATTCCTTGAAGTTGATGTAGTTTTCAATTTCCTCAACCTATAGATAAAACCATTCTTCTTTAAGAAATACTACAAATACATATCTATCGTACTAATAACCGTAGTTGGAATGATATGTATAGCATGTTACATCTCAATCTTTTGGACAAGCCTCCAAAGGCACTATAAAACCAGCCTCGCCCGGAAGAACTCGGCATTTTCCTGCACCACTTCAACCATTCAATCATTCCCTATGCTCTATCTTTCACCTCGAAAAGCATCTCATAATTTTGGACTAGGTAAGCGAGCAAAATTTCTTATGTCAATATCATTGTAATGCCATCATCACGAAAACAAATACTATTAATTACGTTAATTTCGAACGTTGAATGTGCAGAATGCTTTGCAGAAAGTTGCTTTAATATGTTTACCCAGTGGGTGTGCACTATGCTTTGGGGATTTGAAAAAAGACTAGAGTGTAGTAGAGTACCAAGGTCGACCTTTGGATATTGTTCCAAATCCAAAGTCCAATAACCAAGGCCTCCTCTAAATTTATATTTAAAAAAATTTGGATCTTGACCTTTCTTCTTCTTAGATATGATGTCAGGATCCCATTAACATCGTCAAACAAAACTAGGATCTGTGGGGTTCGTAGAAGAAAAAGCAGAAGTAGAAGAAGAAGTAGAAGAAGAAGCAGAAGAAAAAGTAGTATAGTAGAAGAAGTATTTTCTTTCATCATATCTTTAAGAGAATAAGAGATATGGACCCAATTTTTTAAATAAATTTAGAAGAGGCCTTGATACATTATTAGAGATCATCCGGGCGAAAATAGAAATTTTTCGATTTTCGCATCAATAAACCAACTCCATTCCCTGAATCTGAATCAGGGTCAAGGAAGCGTTTTCATGCTTCGAGAATGCGCGCAATCGATTCCCCGCATAAAATTATCCCTATATGGGTCATTGCAACAAACAAAAAATTTACTTCAAACAATTTAGAAAATTTTATTTTCATAAAAAATGTATTTAAAAAAAATTTCAGTTCGATCTGCGTCTCGGAGTGCCCAATTGGCTCAACTTTTGGAAAGAAGAGAGCTCAAACTGGCATGGTGCGGCTTTATCATGTTTATCTTCATGTCAATTTATGCTATTGGTGTAGCCCATATGGACGAAACTCAATCAGTCAGGTGTGCTATATATTATAAGAACACAACAAAAGCCTCCTTTATTCAATTAACAATTAGTACCGGGAGCCGAGCACTCGCAATTTCTCAATTTTTCACAAAAATCGAGTTTTTGCTCAAAAATCGAAATTTTGAGGAAAAAAATTCAATTTTTGAGCAAAAATTAGATTTTGAGTAAAAATTTGTTTCGAAAAAAATCGAATTTTTGCTCAAAATATATTTATGGACGGTGGGATACTTGCGGACGGACATTTGCGGACGAACATTTGTGGACGGACATTTGCGGACGGGACATTTGCGGACGAACATTTGCGGACGAACATTTGTGGACGGACATTTGCGGACGGAAATTTGCGGACGAGACATTTGCTGACGGACTTTTGCGGACAAGACATTTGCGGACGAACATTTGTAGACGGACATTTGCGGACGAACATTTGCGGACGAACATTTGTCGACGGACATTTGCGGACGGGACATTTGCGGACGAACATTTGCGGACGAACATTTGTGGACGGACATTTGTGGACGGACATTTGCGGACGGACATTTGCGGACGAAACGTTTGAAAAATTGAATTTTTTCAAAAATTCAAAATTTTCAAACTTGAATTTTTTGAACAAATTGAATTTTTCAAACGTTTCGTCCGCAAATGTCCGTCCACAAATATTCGTCCGCAAATGTCCGTTCTCAAGTATCCCACCGCCATTTATGCAGTGTAGTGTATACGTAAAATACCCCTGGGGATATGTAAAAAATTGTTGTCTCTGATTTTGGTGTCAATCGTCTTCTCTCATCGTCCCCCAACAACTTTTGCAATAGCACTGAGGGTTTTCAAAAAAAGCGTTCCTGATCTTCTGGACAAACAGACATTACACATTTAATGTAATAGGATTATATAAGTGAGAGGTGTGTAAGTGAATACAAAATTGCCGAGACAAAAAATTTTCGGCTTCAAAACATTCACATTGTTATGGTTTCCTGCATCTGCCTACACAATTTTTGGCTTGATCATATCT
Source organism: Acrobeloides nanus (assembly GCA_900406225.1). NCBI lineage: Eukaryota > Metazoa > Nematoda > Chromadorea > Rhabditida > Cephalobidae > Acrobeloides > Acrobeloides nanus. The sequence goes on from OZJO01021616.1 coordinate 5,031, forward strand.
CACTTTTTAGGGCTCAAGAAGAGAAGCGAAGCCTTTGGCTAGTTTGCACCGATCTCTTCTCTGGAATTAATCCAATCCTCTTAATGGCAGTCTCAAAGAGCATACGCTCCAAGTATTTCGCCGTGCTACGTTGCACTTGTCGAGAGAAATGTCCAGATTCGCCTAGGCTATCCACTTTTGTTTAAGATGCACTGGGTATTAGAAATTTGTATTCGTTTCGTCAGAATTTTTTTAATTAGTTTTTATAAAATAAAGCTTAAGCTGATTCCTGGGCTTATTAAGCCCAATCAACTTGTACAAATTGTTTTGAGAAACCTAGAAGGAAAAGAGCGAATTTCTAATGCCCTCAACCTATTGATAATAAACAGAAATTATAGTCATAAATAAACATAGTCATAAGGCTGCGTTCAAGCATGTCAAAAAAGTCTAACTTTGCCTGATTTTCAATAAAATCGTGTCTATTAAAACGATTCGTCATGAAACATAAAATTTTATTGGTCGAGAAATGTGCTAAGTGGGAGCGTGCTGGGTCCATTTGGCAGTAAAGATTTCCCGAATTTCCCAAGAAAAATGACGAGAAACAATAAAACTTCGGTTCCAGTAAACCTTTTAAAAGGGGGTAAGAATCAGGGGACTAAAATTTTTTGTCAAAACAGCCAGGGGTAAAATCATGCGAAAAATCGATTGCACGCATTCCCGAAGTGTGAAAATGCTTCCTTGACCCTGATTCAGGAAAAATATAGATTTTTGGTACTACTCGGGATTAGGTGATCAAAATGACAGGGTTCTAAATCCGGAAAATTTTTTCGATTTTTTTCTAAAAATGACCTACCGTAAAACTTCTAATAGAACCTCATGGGGCTCTATTAGAAGGTGTTAATGATTGCTCTTTTAAAAATCGAGTTTAAATCGGATTTCTTCGAGCGACCACTTTTTGGATAGCTACTGTAGAAAGGAACATTCTATAAAAGAAATTATTGAAAAATATTTTATTTTCGCTGAGTTATGGCCCTTTGAATTTGAAAAAGTTGAAAAAATGACATTTTTTTCAAAAAATCATATCTCCGTGAAATCGAAGTCATTGTCAATAATTTCTTTTACATAATGTTCCTCATACGCTTAGCTATCCAAAAAGTGGTCGTTCGAAGAAAATCGACTTTAATTTTGATTTTTGGTGGATTTTTGAATGTAAGGCTTAAAATTTTTTAAATTTAAAAAAATTCAAAAGGCCGTATCTCGACGAAAATAAAATATTTTTCAATAATTCTTTATATAGCATATTCACTATCCTCAGGGCTATCCAAAAAGTTCTCGATCGAAGAAATCCGATTTAAACTCGATTTTTAAGAGAATTTTTACGTTTACATGAGGTTCTATTAGAAGTTTTACGGTATATAGGGGTAATTTTATGCAAAAAATCGATTGCGCGCATTCCCGAAGCGTGAAAACGCTTCCTTGACCCTGATTCAGGGATCAAATGTTTTCACAAAAATCGAATTTTTGCTGCTTAATACACAATTTTTTGCTTAATACACAGGCCTATTCAAAACACATGAAAATATTGTTCGAAAAAATATCTCTTACGTGTCTAGCAACTTAAAAAACACCAATTATTTGGTTCAAGGGTTTTATTTTTTGGCAGTCCAAACAACACAACCTTCCATTTATAATAGAGAAATTAGGCGTGCAATTTTCAACTTCCATTACGAATTGTGGATTCTTAGCAAAAAATGGGGGTCATTTCATCGGCTTGCAAATGCCGATCTAATTGCCACATTTATGTTGAGAGAAATTTTTTTAGAAAAATTGTACTCGTTTATCGACTATTATAAATTCTCTGCATGCCATAGACCAATGATTGTTGAACATTTTTTTCTAGATTTGAGGTTTCCATAGAAATTTTCATTAAAACATTATTAATAATTAAGATGCATGGGTGTCAAGATTCACATGGCACGATGTAAGTCGACGATAGGTCGGCAAGGTGGGGGAGGGGCCCTCAATGAGGTGGTCCCCCTCAAATTTAGGTCCAAGAGTAAGTGGGTCAGGAGGAGACTCCCCCTTGCCGATCTATGAAGTCGACCCATCCCATGACGCCGCAAAGACATCAAAATTAGGCAGAGATTTGGGCAATGCCGAATCGAATCCAGGATTTTTTCATGGAAGGTACAAGATCCGGACCCTAGTTATCGACATTTTTTGGTCAAAAACTTAAGGGGGAACCCTTTTTTTCATTTCTTTTGTCAAAAAAGCTGACGTGGAAGAAAGATCTTGAAAAAATCGAATTTTGGTAAAAAATTGAATTTTGCGTAAAAAAATCGAACTTTGGTCAAAAATTGAATTTTGGAGAAAAAAATTCAATTTTTGTGAAAAAATTTGATTTTGAGCAAAAATTTGATTTTTGAGAAAAAATTACACCTTCAAAGATAACGTTTTTCGATTTACCAACCTACTAAGGGGGGGGGGGGGGAGTTTCAGACCAGATGTCCAAAAGTTTCAGAATTTTTGCCAGATTCATACTATTTTTTGCCCATTCATGTAAATCATGAGGATGAAACAGATTTGCAATCTGATCATTACTACACACTTTACCGTCGAACAAATCAGCCTTGGTTGAAATTTGAGGATAGTGAAAATATGATTTGTTTCGTATTTCTGGAAAACCAACAGTTTCAGAAATACGATCGATGTTTTTTTCATTTCTAGTACAGTCAAATCTCCGTTTTATGATAGCGCCCACGCAGGGATGCTGGCGGGAAAATTTGGTATATATGGCAAGTCGATTTCTTTATATATCAAATTTTTCCGCGGGCATCCCTGCGTGGTCGTTTGTTGTTTGTTTCGAGTGTCATCAAACGGAGGTTTGATTGTATCAGAAAATAACTAGTAGATGAAAAATACGTTAATCTGAAACTATTACCCCCCCCCCCCTCTAGTACCCCTTACCCATGGGTGGTAAGGTTTGCACTAAAATATTATGTACTAGTTAATATATTGATCAAATAGATTTTATTTTAAATAGAAAATATGATTGTAAACTCAAGGCAAAGTGAAAATACCAACTTTTTATATACAACACACAAAATTTTATATTCATTCAAAACATATATAGGCAGGCCTCAAGTTGAAAATTGTTTAAAACCCCCACTAATATATAAATTTTTCTTTGATTCAGGGTCATAGAAGCATTTTCACGCTTCGGGAATGCGCACAATCGATTCCCCACATAACTTTACCCCCGGAAAATCATTTTCAGGCAGAAAATCTAAAAATTTTCGATTTTCGCTTCAATACACACACTCCGATTCCCTGATTTAGGATCAGGAAAGCGTTTTCAAGCTTTTTTTCAAAGCCCCCCTAATTTGTTGTGTGATACCCAACCCCCAATACCCTGGGGTTCCATCCCGGGCAACTCTTCCCAGTCGAAAAAAACTGCGTCCAACTGGATGCCGCCCATATATGATTTAAAAAAAGACATTATTTGAAATATGTTTTACGTGTGTATTACAACGAAAACATGAATATTTTTTACAAATATAACAAACATCAATTCTTAGTTAGAGACCGCCATATTTTCAAAAAGGGCTCCAAAAATGGGTTTCAAATGAGAAATTTTCAAAAAAAATTTTTGTGCTAAAATTTTAATGTTTTGCTCCACAGAAACATAACACAAATTTTTCGAGAATCGACAATTTTGGGTACTACTTTTGATCCTCTTAAATTGATACTTAATAGCTATAAAAATTCCTTAAAGTCAGCAGTTTTCGTAAGTCAATGAAAGACGAACAATTTTTGTTAAATTTTCGCGTCAATACACACAACTTGTATTATTCAAGGACGAAGTTCATGTTTTCATTGTAATACATAAAATTTTAACAATCGCCAACTTCACACGCGATCATCTCGTTTGAACCCTTCAGTTGGATTCAACACATGGGACTTGAACCCTGAACCTTTAGATTAAAGAACAGTACTCTGTTCTTTAATCTAAAGGTTCAGGGTTTAAGTCCCGTGTGTTGATTTTTAAATCTGTATGTATTACAACGAAAACATGAACTTCGTCCCTGAATCAATAAAAGTTGTGTGTATTGACGCGAAAATTTAACAACAAATTTTCGTTTTTCATCGACTTACGAAAACTGCCAAACAAATTTTGAATTTTCGCGTCAATACACACAACTTGTATTGATTCAGGGACGAATTTTCACTGCGTTCATGTTTTCGTCGTAATACACAGAGATTTCAAAAATCGCCAACTTCACACGCGATTACCTCGGCAACGATAACGTTTCAGAGCATGCCGTAAAAACAAAAATGCTCCATTTTTCATGAACTTTCTTCCGAATAATATAACTTTTTCATAGTGTTTTTTCCGAGTGTCCTTTAAGAGAGTATCAACCATTTACACATCGTATGATTTTTGATATTCGTTACAGTTTGTTGACAATAAATTATTAAAAAAAACAATCATGAACATAACAAACACGCGCGTCGGTAAATTACACATTTCTGTATTATGCATTTTACAAGATGGACCAAAAAAGTGGCTTTTTTTGTTTTTTGGGACCCGGAAATTTATTTTACTCTAGGGGTAATTTTATGCGGAAATTGCGCGCATCTCCGGAGCTTGAAAACGCTTCCCTGACCCCTGATTCAGGGAAAAATTGGTTTTGAAGCGAAACTGGTTATTTGTGAAAATTGTCATTTTCTGTATCAGGAAATCGTTTTTATGCTTCAAAAACGTGTGCATTCGATTCCCCGCATAAAATTACCCATGAACAAGTGATTTCCAGAGCGAAAAACACAAATAACCATTTTCGCTTCAAAGCCATTTTTCCCTGAATCAGGGTCAGGGAAACGTTTTCCGGGAATGCGTACAATCGATTCTCCGCATAAAATTACCGGCTCATTTCTAAACAAATAAATTTCCGGCTCCCAAAAAAAGCCACTTTTTTGGTCCACCCTGTAACAAAATGATATATGTGGTAGAGATGAGTGAACCAAAAAAAATCGCAGTAATCAAAGAAACTCGTCTGTAGAATTGTATAACACCGTAACAACTAATATCATTTCTTGGCTCGATTTGGCGATTTCGAAGCCGCTCTTGTCGTAGGACCGGACTTTGTTGAAGGAGCTTTTTCAGTGGGAACAGTTAAAGTGGTAGCAGCAAGAGATTCTACAATAAGATCTCCTTTTACACAAACATCTCGGAGCTGCTACACAATAGGGGGGGGGGTGGTCCACCCACGTGAAAAAATTTTCGAAATTTTTTTTCTGAAAATGACCCCTCTAGGGGTAAAAAACATGCGAAAATCCAAATTTGACATTTTCTAAGCGAAAAAACACTTCCCTGAATCAGGGAAGTGTTTTTCGCTTCGAAAAAGTCAGATTCGAATTCCCCGGGGTTATTTCTAGAAAGAATTTTCGAAAATTTTTTCACGTGGGTGCCCCCCCCCCTATTGTGTAGTAGCTCCAACATCTCTATAAAATTACCAGTTGCAGTGGCTGCTTTTTGAGGGCGTGGACTATCTGGGGCGACGACTGGTGGTGCCAAATGGCTTTGGCGAACAAAACCATCCTAAAAACAAATTTGAAAAATATTTTCATTAAGCTGATTATGGGAATCGTTTTAAGTAGCAAGCGGAAGTTAGACCTTTGATCAACGAGCCATTAGGGTTACTTCCGATGGTTAAGCACTACAGGAAACTTGGATTAGCCGGATTGTTCGAGCAAAGTGTTGTTTATTTTGAGATTTTTATTTTTTTGGAGTTAAGAAAATTCCCTGTAAATCCTATTTTCCCAGGAAACTCGTCGTTAGGAAAGATGAAAATAGCGAACGTAAACATGCTTGCTTAGGATGAACGTAAACATGCATTCAGTAACTAACGTTGGAGCTAACTATAAAATAGGGGGCTACCTATGTGAAAATTTTTTCCGGAAATGACTCCTAAAAATATGCGGGGAATCCGAATTTGACACTTTCGAAGCGAAAAAACGCTTCCCTGATTCAGGAAAGGGCTGTGTATTGAAGCGAAAAGTCGCAAAACGACCCGCTTTTGGGATACAAATGCGCAGGGGAATCCGAATTTGACATGTACGAATAGATCTTTGGCGTCGAAATTCAAATCGTATCGGGTAAAAGGGAATGTGTTTGAGCCGCACTCCACGCTTGTTGACCGTTAGATTGAATCTTTCAAAATTAAAGGGAGTCTTCATCCAACAGTTCCCAAATATGCATCATTTTCCACCATTACAATTGATTAGCGACGAATTTGACATTTTCGAAGCGGAAAACACTTTCCTGGTTCAGGAAAGGTCTGTGTATTGAAGCGAAAAGTCGCATTTTTGCGACTTTTTGCTTCAGTACACGGGCCTTCCCTGAATCATTTTTGGTCGTACTGACGAATAGATGTTATGAGCAACCTCGGTGAGACCCACACTCAAGAGAAGAGTACGAACATCGGTTTTACGCAATGGGGTACTTGGCACTAGTCAATTAAAGCATTGAAAGAACACCAAAATTTACAGACGGCTGAACATCCACCATTTTGATGAACATGCACAAGTCGTGGACTTTAACATGATAAAGATTATCATCGGTAGCGACGGGTGCATGAATTAAGAAACGATCATCTGAGCAATGCAGGCGGCGTGGTCGTACCGACGAATAGATGTTATGAGCAACCTCAGTGCAACCCGCACTCAAGAAAAGAGTACGAACATCGGTTTTACGCAATGGGAATACTTGGCGCTAGTTGAGTAAAGCATTGAGAGAAAACCAAGATTTACAGATGGCTGACAACATCCACCATTTTGATGAACATGTGCAAGTTGTGGACTTTTTAACACGATAAAGATTATCATCGGTAGCGCCGGGTGCACGAATTAAGAAACGATTATCTGAGCAATTCAGTTGAAACATAATGTTGACACTGTTGAGTAGGAACCGTTCTTGATTAGCCAAATCAAATTCCTCGGCTGCGTATCGACACGAAATTTCGAGAAAATACCACATATTTTGGTCTAAAAACAACGCTTTTCGGATTCCCGCACATTTGTACCGGTCGTTTTTAGGCAAAAATCGCATTTTTACGACCTTTCGCTTCAATACACAATACGCCTTCCCTGAATCAGGGAAGCATTTTTTCGCTTCGAAAATGTCAGGATGTGGAAAAAGTGGAAATCGGACAGCATTGTGTTTCCAGAACATCATCCATTTCCGTGATATCTTTCTTATTCAAGGCTAGATATAAAGACATGTCTTCCCCGCATGTTTTACCTCTAGAGGGATCATTTCCAGAAAAAAATTTTCGAAAATTTTTTCACGTGGGTGGCTCCCCGATTGTTTAGAGCTCCAAAATTTTCTGTATATATAAAAAGACACACCTGCACTTCCAAATACATCCCCGACGCTTGCGGAACTCTCAAAGCAACAGAATTCATTTTTTAATCAACTTCCAAAACAGAACTATGAAAAGAAAGAGAAAAACTTGAGCTGCAGCTAATATAAACGAGATTAATTAAACTAATACGTTATTAACACAAGGTAAGCACAAAAGCCCTTCTGCTGATTAGAGGACTATTTGAATAAGCACAAGAGTATACTTGCTCTCTGGCTATAAATGAAGACTTGTTCTTATGGACAGAAGTGAGAAAAAGAGGCGGAGCTCATATGAAAAGCTCAACAAAGTGGAAAAATAAGCCCTCGGGACTATACCGGAAAAGGTACTTTTGGTTAAAGACAGAAACTATAAAGACTTTGATCGATGTTGGAAGTTGAGCCACAAGAATCATGCACATGATTCCTGGCCGAGAAGGTTCTTTTATGCATAAGTACACTTCAGTTGAAATTTGGAATTTTGACCGGAAGTTTGCCGTTCTTGAACGGCAAACTCCCGTCTCAAGTGCATTTATCCTAGAGTTCGAAATTCAAAATGCCACGCATGAATTTTTTTCAAGTATATTGAATAAATGGTAGAGAACGAGGAAGACATATAAAATAAATTAATGGAGGATTATTAAAGTTCTAATTTTAGATGCAAAATCAGTTCAGCAGATTTCTAAAGATTATACTATTTTTAGAGAATGTGCTTTGGATTTTTGTGACATTTTCGAAGCGAAAAAACGTTTCCCTGATTTAGGGAAGAATTGTGTATTGAAGTGTATTAAAAACGATAGTGATAACCGGTAACGAAAGAACGGTATTTCTCAATTTTTGTGGTCAGGGAAATTTCGAAACAGCCCAATTCCATCGGGAATCGATTCCCCGCTCGAAAACACCTATAGTATAAGGTAAAAAAGACGTTTTCGCTTCAAGTTTTGTGAAATAGAGCTATTTTCGCTTCAATACACACACTTCGATTCCCTGATTCAGGATCAGGGAAGCGTTAGAAATGTGCGCAATCGATTCCCCCGCATAAAATTAGCTCTAATAGGATGATTTTTTTGAAAAAAAATTTCGGCTAGAAAAAACATGAAAAAATCGCCCAAATTTCGGCGTTTTTTAAATATACCATGTATTATTAAAACTAGAAAAATTGTTTCTCCGATTTTGGGTGTTTCCATTTTTTTTCTCCAACTTTCAGGCGCCGTGGACTGGAAAATCCCATGTGTGGAGTGGAAAATCCCATGAGTTATGGTTTTCGTTCTACTCGTCTCGGCGTACCTGACATTTGCACTTTCACATTTGCGCTCCTACATATGCGCACTAATAATTGCGCCACTGATATGCGCGCTAATAATTGTGCCCCGACATTTGTGCAATGACATTTGTGCAATGACATTTGTGCAACGATATTTGTGGCCCGAAATTTGTGCAACGATATTTGTGCAACGATATTTGTGCCCCGACATTTGTGTAACGATATTTGTGCCCCGACATTTGTGTAACGATATTTGTGTCCCGACATTTGTGCAACGATATTTGCGCCCCAACACATGCGCGCTAATAATTGCGCCCCGACGTTTGCGCTCCGACATTTGCGCGCCGAAGTTTGTGCGTCGACATTTGCGCTCCGAAGTTTGTGCGCCGACATTTGCACCCCTGCACATGCGCGCTAATAATTGCGCCCCGACATTTGCGCAACGACATTTTCGCACCAACATATGCGCGCTAATAATTGCGCCCCGACATTTGCGCCCCCACATATGCGCACTAATAATTGCGCCCCGGCATATGCACTCCAATAATTGCGCCCCGAAATTTGCGCAACCAACTTGTAAAATATCCTTCAAAAAAGGTCGAAAATTTTAAAAACGGAAAAGAGCGCACAAGTCGTGTGCACAAATGTTGGAGCGCAAATGTCGGGGCGCAATTATAGAGCGCAAATGTCGGAACGTAATAAATCGGGTGCTCAAAAGTCGGGTGCGCAAGTGTCGTTGCGCTGACACCCTATACATGGTTAAGCTATGGACAAAGCTGCTTTTTCAACTTGTGTAGCGGCTGAAATTTTTCAAGCTTTAAAAAACAAAAACCTACAGCATCGCTACCGTTGCTACTTGTACGAAGTGCCATTTGTCTCTCAAATCGCATGCGACGTTCAGTCAATGTGCTCATCCCATTTATAGCAGAAAGTCGTCGTCTTTTTGTTATTAGTGACTCCGAATTGAAATTTTCATGCCTCTTGTTGAAAATTTCCGACTTAATAAACCGATTATGATGAGTGCCACGCAACAACACCAATAAATAGAAGTGTTGACGCACTGTGAATCTAAAATTAACACGCTCGATCCATTTTCATTATGGGCAAAAAAGAAGAAGAGCAACAATTTCCTGAATAAAAGCACAAAATGAGTCAATTTTAAATGGCTATCAGCCGCTAGGGCAAGAGGAAAAACCTTAATAACGGATGGGGTGTTCTTTTCTAGCGAATGTTATTGAATCATTTAAACAAACACATGCCGGTTGATCGAATGCAATTTTTGCGACGAAAAATAAGCTCTTAAAAAGACCTGTAAGTATCGCATAAAAAATTTTATAACGTAATTCATTTCGGTTGACGTCAGTATAACCCTACTTTCGTTTTGCGAAATATGAGCAATAATAATCGGTTTTATGGAGGTAGTTCGGTTTATAGGTGCCGCACTTAAAGGACCAGTCCAATATATGAAAAAAATGATATATTCGGAAAGATCATGTAAAATGGAGCATTTTTTGTTTTTACGGCATGTTTTGAATCGTTGTAGTTTTCGAGCAAATTGCGTTTGAAATTTTGAATTTGCTACAAGCTCTTCGTTGTAATACACAAACTTTTTTGAATTTTTAAATCGATTTTTGCATCAATTTTTTAAATTTTCATAAAATGGACATTGTAGCAATTGTTATAGCTAAATGAGATGAACAAAATGACACCAAAATTATCCTATTTGAACATTGTTTTGGGTTATTGAAACGAAAATTCTTATTCATGNGTTTCAATAACCCAAAACAATGTTCAAATTGGATAATTTTGGTGTCATTTTGTTCGTCTCATTTAGCTATAAAAACTTGCTACAATGTTCACTTTATGAAAATTTAACAAATTGATGCAAAAATCGATTTAAAAATTCAAAAAAGTTTGTGTATTACAACGAAGAGCTTGTAACAATTTCAAAATTTCAAACGCAATTTTCTCGAAAACTACAACGATTCAGAACATGCCGTAAAAACAAAAAATGCTCCATTTTTCATGATCTTTCCGAATATATCATTTTTCATATGATTGTAACTTATGGGATTGGTCCTTTAACGTGGTCTCTCAACTCGAAAATTTTTTTATTTCTCAAAATTTCTCATATGGGGTCATTTTTGAGAGTCATTTTTATGTGGGGAATTGATTGCGTGCATTCTCGTAGCGTGAAAACGATTCCTTGACTCAAGAAAGGAGTGGGTGTATTGAAATTAAAAGTAATTAATCCCTTTTATTCATTTTACAAGGAATAGTCGCGAAGTGTGAGTAAAGGATTTTCAATATGTCGACACAAATCGATAGATAACATGAATATAAGAGACGCTGCATAAAAATTTCTTTCCCATACGAGGTTTAAGCTAGGTTTCAGAACATAAGAAGTACTTAAAAGAAATTAGTCACTATATGCAAAAAGTTAAGTACGAGGCTGGGATTCGAACCCAGACCATTAGAGTCAAAGGCGAAAGAGCTATTGAATGCGCCACTCGTGCTTCGAATTTTCGCTTTATAACTTTTATTGTGCACTTTATACTTTATCTTGTTTTATCAATAGCAACATAATCAAAAAGAAGAAGGAATAAGACGATGATTCGAAGCACGAGTGGCACATTCGATAGTGGTTTAGGCCTTGACTCTGATGGTCTGGGTTCGAACCCCAGCCTCGTCTTTAACTTTTTGCATATAGTGACTAATTTCTTTTAAGCACTTCTTGTGTTCTGAAACCTACCTTAAACCTCGTATGGGAAAGATATTTTTATATATAATCATGTTATCTATCGATTTGTAATTTCGTTTAAGCTTGAGCTTAGACCTAGGCTTAAGCTTAGGCTTGGGCTTAGGCTTAAAGGACGATAAATCATCACGACAAGTTCTCTGACGAAAATCGATTTTTTTTAAATTTAAAAAAAACACTTTTCTGGGGTAATTTTATGCGAAAAATCAATTGCGCGCATTCAAAATTTTTTTGAATGCAAAAAAATTTCGAAAGGCAAAAAAATTTCTCCTTCGGGTGGATTTGAACCTGGGGTTTTAAAACGGAAGCGCAACGCCCTAGCCATTAAGCCATCGAGGCCATTTATAAAATTGTTTTGAAAATAACCAAATAAATAATCTAACTAATTAAAACTTTAATTAGCTCATATCTCCTCAGGGATAGATTTTCAGCAGCTAATTTTTTCATTTTTAACGACAAGTCGGGTATGCTCTATAAAACTATGTAGGTCTCGTCAAAACTTTCCAGACTGAGTTCGGACGTGTTCCTTGTTAGGCTTAGGCTTAAGCTGAAACAAAACCTCAGTGAGAAAATCAATTTCTATCAAAAATTCTCAACGATTTTTAAATAAATGGAGAATGTCAAAAAGACACACATATCCATGCTTCGATTCGCGAAGATTCACAATCGGTCACCAAGAGTGTAAAAGAGAAACAGCACTCTATTTTGCAAAAAGCCATCACCACAAGCTAGTCTTATTTTCAAGTTTCCATAGAAACGCAGGAAAAAAATTGTTTTTCACATGCTACAAGAGAAATCTCCCATTGTCAAAAAAACACCAACTGGTTCATTCCATTACTTTTCGAAGAAGTTCGAAAAAGCGCCGGAAGCCTAGTGGATAGCGTCACAGACTTCGAGTTTGAAGACCCGGGTTCAATTCCGCTCGGAGCCAAATCTTTTTGCATCATCCAAAATTGAGGATTTTTACCATATAATTTTAGAAAACAGAGTGCGCACATGATGGCTGATTTATCTCAGATAAATGAAAAACATCAAGATTTAAGTAAAAATTGATTTTTTTATTTTTTACAAAAATTTTCATGAAAAAATAATATCACCATCGTGTTTTTCGCATAAAATTACTCCTAGGCAAAAATTTTCATCAATTTTGGATAATGCACAAAAAAAATTTGGCACCGAGCAGGATTGAACCCCGGGTCTTCAAACTCGAAGTCTGTAATGCTATCCACTAGGCTTCCGGCGCTTTTTGTAACCTCTCCGTGAAACAGACTTTAATAAGGAGATCATGGCACCCCCCATCGTAAAATCACATTCATAATAATTTTGGAGCAAGTTCTCCTGGTTGCCGTTACTTAACGTTGACTAAACTCGGTAAAAAATTTTTTATTTTCTTCCGGAAATTACCCATTTAGGGGTAATTTTATGCGAAAAATCGATTGCGCGCACTCCCTCAATCTGAAAACCGCAGAAAAATGGTAAAAATTCGCCAAAAACGATCACGCAGGGATGCAATTCGATTTTCTCGAGAAATGAACAAATATCCATGCATCCCTGCGTGGTCGCTAACATTTTTCATTTCTCGAAGAAATCGAATTTTCACCATTTTTCTGCGGTCTCCAGCTTGCACAATCGATTTTTCGCATAAAATTACCCCTTAATGGGTAATTTCCGGAAGAAAATAAAACAATTTTTTGCCGAGTTTAGTCAACGTTAAATGGACAACCAGGGGAACTTGCTCCTCATTTTCCTATATAGCATGAAGCATAATTTTTATAAGTATGAAATGAACTTTTTTCTACTTTTTTATTACACATTTGAGCTATCTTATTTGTTAACGCATCCAGTAAAGTTAGAACAATAAGATGGAAAATCAAAGAAAATGGCAGAATCCGAGATGGATGGTACCATTTGTGGATACCAATACTCGACCCAATATAAGCTTGTTTGATTCAGTTTGTTGCGTGGAAAGTATAGCTGCCAGCTGTACAGAGTTCCTAAATAAGAAATAAAAATTGGTTTTGTTTTTTTCCATTTAGCTCACAAGTAAGGTTGTTGAGATCTCGAAAATTTTTCATCTCGAACTATCGAAGATTTTCATCTCGAATTGAGCATTTTTAGCGTTTTCGAGATCTCGAAGGGAAGATCCCTTGAGCGCCGAAGGCACTTGGTCTCCCGGTCCTATCCTCTTATAGGTGATTTTGAAAAAAAATTAGTACGGTTTTTTGGCTCACTTTTTAGATCAAAAAATTTGAAATTTTGAAAAAAAATTTTTCAAAAAAAAAGAATTAGGTAAAAAAATTGAATTTTGAAGCAATTTTTTTTCAAAAATTCAACTTTCTTCAACAACAAAAAAAGAATTACAGAGCCAAAAAACCCGCACTTTTGGGTTTTTTTGAGAAAAATTTTAAAAAATTGCACGAAAATATCCCTTATAGGTGTTTTTTGAAAAAAAAATTTTGACAAATTTTCGATTTTTTTTCGAGACCCAGTGCCTTTGGCGCTCAAGAGATCTTCCCGAAATTTTTTCGGTTCAATTTTTTTCGATTTTTTTCAATTTCTTTCGAATTTTTTCTATTTATAAGAGATATTTTCATGTGATTTCTGAAAAAAAAATTTTGAAAAATTTTTTCCAAAAAAAACACAAAAGTACGGTTTTTCAGGGGGATCAAGGTAAATTTTTGAAAAATTTGGCATCTCGAAAATTGAGACTCTCGATCGCAAAAATCTTGATCTCGTTCTTAGATCTCGATTCAAAAATTCTCGATGTCGACAACCCTACTCACAAGATACCTGTGCGAACATCCGTGTATGCCATAGCCAACTTTGGATTAGCCAAAACTCCTCCATTGAACGAATAGAGAGTTGAATCCGATGGTTCGCCACGATATAGAGTTATGTTTGCATAGGTTTTTTGATCCGGATCCGAGTTCGAAATTCGAATTTGTTCTATTCGAAGCTTTGTCAAAGAATCTAAGCCAAATTGTTGCAAATATGATGTGTAATTGATATTGTAGTTCACATTGCAATCCTTAAACATTAGTATAAGAATAATTCTCATTTTATAGTCTGTTAATAGGCTGCTTGGCACAGTGGTTTTGCTCTCGCTTCCTATGCAAAAGGCTCAGGTTCGACTCCCACCTGAAGCAATTTGTTTTTGCACGATTATTTTTTGGTGACGAAGAAATGGGGGATCATGTACCCCTCCCTTGCTCATGTATAATTGTAATAAGCAAATTTCCCTTAAATTTTTAAACTCTTTTTTTAAAATTTAACATACCTTGTTTGTAGCGTAGATGGCACAAGTTGGAAAAACAAAATGTTGATACAGTACTGTTCCATTCGAAGCAACTTGATGAAACAAACGTTTATGTATATCATCCTGCGCCCAAACGGTCGAAAACTTTGTCGTCTAAAAAAGTTCGGCGATAAGCGCATTTATATAACGCTGATCAACGTTTGTCTTTGAAACTATCGAATCGCAGATTGAATGATCTTTCGACATTCGTTTCAATAAACACAATTTGATTGAAATTCAGGCAGCTTTTTTATTGCAATTGCATAAAACTTTTATTTCATTGCAATAAAAAGTTGCCTGAATTTCAATCAAATCGTGTTTATTGAAACGATTGGCAAAAAATCATCAGATCCAAAAAATCATCGCGATTTTGCAAACTTTCAAAAACAAAGTCTCTATTTACATCGTTTTTCAATTTTTTGGATCTTACATTATGCTCAGCCGAACCACTGGGTGAATCTCCCAATCTTTGTTCAATCGTCAAAATTCCTTGCAGACATTCTTGTGTTCGATTAAACTCAAAATAATCGGTGATATTTACATGGGGTTCCCCTGAGTCCGTTGTTTCTTTATTCTCGGCTAAAATGTTAATTATCATTTTTTCGAGATTAAAGAGAGAGGGCCGATTGAGGCGAGTTATCGCAAAAAGTTTTTTTCAAAATTTTTTCGACAAATGTAAAAAATGTTCGAAACGATGAAAAAGAATACTGTTTTCGAGGAAAAATCGAAAAAAAATTTTTTGGGTGTTTTTTGGCCATTTTTAGATGTTTCTTGGCCTTTTTACAGCAAATTTTAATAAAAAAAAACCTAAAAATGGCGAAAAAAACACTCAAAAAATTTTTTTCGTTTTTTCTCCAAAAGCAGTATTTTTGGAACTTATTCACTTCGCCCCCCCCCAAATTTGCATAAATCAAACATTTTGGGGGGGCCGAACTGCACTGATCAGTGCACTTCGGACCCCCCAAATTTGAGGGGGAGGGGGGGGGGCGAAGTGCATAAATTTCCAAAGGAATTTATGCACTTCACCTCCCCCCCCCCAACATTGGGGGGTCCGAAGTGCACTGATCAGTGCAGTTCGGCCCCCCAAGTTCCGTATTTTTTTCATCGTTTCGAACATTTTTACGTTTATCGAAAAAAATTTTTGTGATAACTCGCCTCAATCGGTCCCCTTGAAGGTTTTGTATCCACTAATTTCCAATACAAGCTTACATTTATAAACAGAATAAGCAACGGCGAAAACTCCAACACCTAGGAATAACACACCCAACGCCACGCGAATGAAAACGGAAGTAAACTAAAAAATTTCTCCTAGCTTAATTTTTCAACACATTTAACTCACTAAACCATATTTCTTAGCGGGCTTTATCCGAATAACACCCGGTTGTAAAGGCTCTGGAGTCGCGTTTACACTACTAAAAATGATTGGAGCTGCTGTCGGCTCTTATACCCCACGTGGTATAAAATCGAAAAATTTTATTTTTCGAAATTTTCTCAAAAATCACCCTATTGGGGGTAATTTTATGCGGGGAATCGATGGCGCACCTTTTCTAAGCATGAAAAAATTATCTTGACCCTGATTCAGGGAATGGAGTTGGTGTATTAACGCGAAAATCGAAAAATTTTCTTTTTTCGCCCGTACACCAACTCCATTCTCCAAATTTTATGCGGGAAACACGTTGGCGATGTTATTTTTGTGTAAAAACGCTTTCATTTTTTAGAAAATCGAATATATAATCATTGAAGAAAATAGATATTTCGAAACAGCTAGTATGAAAAAATTTGATTTTCTAACAAATGGAAGAAGCGTTTTTGCGCAAAAATAACATCGCCAACATGTTTTCCCCATAAAATTACCCCTAATAGAGTGATTTTTGAGAAATTTTCGAAAATTTTTTTCGATTTTAGACCACACACAATGGGGTATAAGAGCCGAAGTAGCTCCAAATGATTCTATATTAAGTTTATAAATTACCCATCATCACTACCATTAAAGGACATTTTTGTAGTATTAAACTAGATAAAAAAGCATTCAACCAGATATTACCATAAGTAGGATAATTCAATTAATAAAGCGGATGCAAAGTAGGTACTTAGTCTTATAGCATTAAATTGGATTTACTCAAAATTGCCTCCGTTAAATGATAAGGAAAACCGCTGATAAGAAGCTATTAAAGACACACAAATTCCTTCCAATTAACCCTCCAATGCGTAAAAAATCGTAAAATTCAAAAATTCGCAGAAAATTTATCAGGGCACGCTTTAAAGATTCGATGTCTTTATGAGGCTTAGCGCAAGCTTTGGAGTCCAAAATTCTCCATACAGAATAGTCAAGCGGATTCAAATCAGGCGAAATTTTTTTAACCAAAATCAATATTTATTTCAAAACATGATGTAAGAAAAAGCAACATGGTAAAAATTTGCTGGCCATTCTCGAGAAATCTCGAGAAATGAAATCTGAAAATTGGCCCAGAAAAATTTGAGTGTCATGCTTTGTGTGCAGGAGCAGAATCTTGTTGAAAACACCAATATTCTTTCTTCGGCCCAATGAATTAGGTGATCTTGCAGCATTTCTCGATCAACATATTGGTCAATTTTAACACCTGCTTCGACAAACATTAACGGTGTCTTCCCATCATGCGTAATAGCTGCCCACACCATAACAGAAGCCGGCTTTTGAGTACGCTCGATAACTCTTTCATGGGACTTCTATTGACCATAATCTGTCGTTTTGATGATTAAAAGCATTAAAAAAAATTTACCAAGCCAAATTTACAAAATTCTTTCATTTTTATTGCTTAAAAAACCCATACATTTCACCGAAAAGTTCAGAAATAGCAAAAAAGATGAGAAATAAGTCGAAAAAATGAAAAGTTTGACGTTTCGATTGAAGACTGTCGCAAAACACGTTAAAAACATTTTTAAGTGTCCGTTTTTTGTGCGCCACCCTGTATATATTGCGAATAGTTGCCTGATGTCAAATAACTTTATTCATTTTCAAACTTATTTTCCAAGTAAGAGATCAAAAGGTCTTTATCAATAGACAAAGAAATGATATTTCCGTTTTGTCGAATGAGATGATGGTCATTGAATTCCACTAAGATTTTCTTCAGCGCAATTTCAGAATTTGCCAGAAATTCAGCTCTAAAACAAGATTTGGAACTAATATCGATAGGTATCCCACTGAACGTGAAACACTTTTCAAAAAAATTTTTCATCATCTAGATCATCTAGAATTGAAATTTTTTGGCATTTTTGTTTTCGAAAATTTCACGTTCAGTGGGATACCTAATCGATACTAGTCCCAAGATTTTCACAAGATCAAGCATACTTGACAGTTTGATAGAAGTCAAAGAAATCAATTGAATCGTTTTCTTGAACAAAACACTCAGCCAACTTTTGCAGTGTCTTTCGGGCGTTGCTAGTCAAGGATTGCCAGATGGCTTCCAGTGATGCAAATGTGTGCGCGCGCACCGCAGAATTCGAGTTTAAGCCAAGAAGTTTCGAGTCGCCAGCTAGAAGTTCTTGTTTGTAGCAGCGCATAGTTGAGATATTGATTCGAAGCCAGCGGAATGCTGCTGCAGTATTCTAAATTGAAATTTTTTCAAAAATATCCAATAAAAGGAATACCTCATCCCAAACAAGAGTAGCATTTACATGATCAATGCTGGCAACAAAGTGAAGAAAAGAGCATTTTGCCAATTCAACAAGGGCTTGTTGATGCGTTGGCTCTCTTAAAAACATTATACATATCAAGCAATAGCGTGAACGGAGGGGGCAGTACTGTAATTGAGTCATAAAAATTGGACATTTTTGGAAAAAATTTTTGAAATGGCATTTTTTCAGCATGGGGTGGTATTGTAATTCGAAAAAACATTTGATTTTTTGGTCAAAAAAATTGAATTTTGGCCATTTTTGACGATTTTTGGTGAAAAATCGTCATTTTTTGGTGTAAAAATGAAAAAATGGACATTGGATATGCCACTGATATCAACCTTACCGTAAACCGGTACCATCAATATTATGTACAACAATAAAAACATCCGTTTGTTTCTCCGTAACTCCTCTAGAGATCAATCTGGCCCAACTAACAACATCTAATCTACTACTTTTCACATTCAAATTTAAGAGGGTATCAATTGCTTGTAAGATGGATTTCGCGTTGACTGAAGCTCGAAATCCTTCAACCATAATATAGGAATAGTCGGCTAATTCGGTTTGCGCATAATTTGTCAACAAAGCATACTTTGAACCAATACCATGAACCTAAAAAGAACTGACTTGATACTACTCGAGATAAAATCTTCAAAACACACGGTACTATTAAGGATTAGCAAGCCCACTAGACGTACATTTTTTCAAAAAAATTTTTACTTTTTTTCTTTGGAAATGATCTCTCTTGGGGTAACTTTATGTGGGAAATCGATCGCGCACGTTTTAGAACCTTGAAAATGCTCCCATGACCCCGATTCAGGATATTGTATTGAAGCAAAATAATCAAAATTCGAATTTTTTCCATTTTCGCTTCAATACAATATCGTGGATCGGGATCAGGGAAGCATTTTCAAGGTTCGAAAATGTGCGCGATCGATTTCCTGCGTAAAGTTATCCTTAGAAAGATCATTTCCAAAGAAAAAAGTTTTTTTGAAAAAACTACATCTGGTGGGCTTGATAATCTTTAGTAGTACCAAACATACTAATAAATTGAATTTTCCAATTGCGATCCATTCCGTCCATTTAGGGAATTCCTTCTCAACATTTGCTACTCTTTCATTTATAGACCCCGGCAAGAAGTTATCAATATTCTATAATTTTTCTTATTAGCACTTAGCAACCTCTTTTACATGGGTTTTCAGATTTTGAAATTCGCAAAAATCGAGTTCAAGTTGGACCTATATGAAAATGAACAAAATATGCCATTTTTATCAAAAAATAAACAAAAATTGCCATTTTTCATCAAAAAATAAACACAAACCCTCTGCTGAAAAATTTCAGCAGGGGTTTGTGTTGAAACTTTTTGCAAATTCGATATTTCTATAGGTTCAACCTGAACTCGATTTTTATGCGAATTTCAAAATCTGAGAACCCTGGTATCAACCTTCTCCCTTATTAATGTATAACACATACCTCAAAACAAATTTTAAGGCTAGATAAGTCGCATTTCAATTGTCCTTGTGTTGTTTTTCTTGAAATTTTTGTCGATATCTCATCACCAACATTTTCATCCTGCTCAATATCTTCATCTTCAGATTCATCATCGTTCCTAAAAATTATAAATAAATATATTTTAAGGTTATCTAAAAAATCATGTCAAACAATTCCTGAGTTTAAGTTCACAATAATAGTGTCAACAAACAAGAAAAAGTAATTTCCCTCCATTTCAACTGGTAATAAACCAAAAAACATACGCTTTCTTAGCACGAGATTTACCACTTTTGAAAAAATTGGTCAATAGCATATCCATGCGATTCTCAAGATCTTCCATATCATGGAAAGGCTTAAAGTTCTCGTCAACATTATTGTCTTCAAAGTTCAATTTTCGGTTACTTTTTCTTGGCTAAAAATTTCCATAGAATGATTTTTTGGGTACTAGAGCTTTTGGCAACGCCACTTTTTAGAAAAACGAGCCTTTGGCAACAATTTGCTTGTTGCCAAAAGCTATAGTACCTTTTTTGCACCTAATTGAAAAACTTTACAAATGAATGGCAATACTGTAATTCAATTTTCCAAAAGCGAAAAATTTGTCAAAAAATGGCCAAAAAGTCGAAAATTTAGTCAAAAATAGACACTTTTGACGAAAATTAGAAGTTGACATTTTTGTTAAAAAATTTCAATTTTTGTTGAAAATATGGCAAAGAGAGAATTGCCCCCTTTCCCCTTTTTCTCCCTTAAATACGACCCTACCGCATAAATATGAAAAACAAACCGTTTTAGCGCCTGTTGTACGATCTAATGACTTCGTACGCTTATTTGGAGAAATTGATGAAGATGCCGTCGGAGATGATTGTAAACCAAATTCGCTTGGATCTCCACCTTTTTTTAAACGAGGTGTAGAATTAGTTTTACGAAGTTTCATTTAAAGCTAGATTTATAGTCGAAATTTTGGAGCTCTTTCCCCCTGGGGAGACGCAATCAACAGAATTCCAAAAACTGATACTTTTTTGAAGAAAATTTTAGCTTTTGGAATCTGTTGATTGCGTCTCCTCAGCGATAAGAGCTCCGAAATTTTTGTTTGGACACCACGGAACTTTTTATTGAATCAGACAACGTATACATTGAAACCAAAAGAAACGTGGATCCTTATATAGCTTTTTTGATTCATACGACCATGCATAAAAAAGCTATAAGGATCCACTTTCGTTTCAATGTACATGTTGCCTGATTCAATAAAAAAAAAGTTCAATGGTAGCCAAAAAACAAATTTCGACTATAATAGTTAAAATCTCAGGAAGCGAACACACCGCAGTAAGTATTAAAACATTTCATATATGATCATAGAAAAATAATTTCCCAAACGCCATTTATTAATAATATAAAACACCAGTTAATAAATAACTTATAGGGTGAGCAAAAAACAGTACTTTTGCGTTTATTTTTGGCGAAAAATTTTCAAAAATCGCATGAAAATACCCCCTTATAGGTAATTTTTGAAAAATTTTCACCAAAAAACGCAAAAGTACGATTTTTTTGCTCACTCTGTAAAACAAAGCTTAGATTTTATCACATGAATCACATAGAAAAAAAGTTTATTTGAAAACAGACCACTTGACTTGTTCTTTTGCCGATGTAAGTAGCTAAAATATCGAATATAAAAAATTACAAATTTTTGAAAAAAGACAAATTACCGAAGTTATCCCCCCTGTTTTTTGCAGACTTTAAAATTTCTTCAACTTACCGACATTCCTAACTGCGAAACCGATTGATCGCCAAAGTTCATTTCATCTGGTCGAAGTGCGCAACGACTCACAACAGCTTGTGGATCCGTTTCCATTATTACACTTAAAATTACAGGGTATTCCAAAAAAAAAACCGCCATCTGATTATTTTTTGGCGAAAATTTTTTCTTCAAAATGACTCATTTGGGGGTATTTTTATGCGAGAAATTGATTGCGCGCATCGAAAACCCTTGAAAACGCCTCTCAGACCATAAAATATAAGATTTTCTTATTTTTTCAGGAATTCCTACTTGAAAATATAAAAATTGGATATTTCATGGTCTGGGAGGCGTTTTCAAGGTTTTCGATGCGCACAATCGATTTCTCGCATGAAAATACACATGAGTCTTTTTGAAGAAAAAAATTTTCGCCAAAAAATGGCCAAATGGAGGTTTTTGGAACACATTCAAGGCAAATATTGAAATGCAAACATACCCATCATCACAGATCTCATCCATTATAAGCATAGCAATATCGATGCTATCAAGAAGTGCTTTTTTCTCAACATTCTTTCTAAGCACCGTCGAAACCGAATCGTATAAACAGTTGAGCACGCTGACAAGAATTAGCTCATTTTCTTGTGCACTTCCGATTACATAGAAGAATAAATCCACATTCGAGCGATACACACAAATAAGACCGTCCAAGAGAATTATTTCAGCTATAAAAGGTTGCCAGGATGAGTAACAATTTCGACTAGTTAAAAGCCAAATTTCTGTAATTTTCGACCTTTTTCTTAAGGTGTTCATACAGGCCAAAAATAAAAGTTCTAAGAATTTTTTGAAACCTCGATATTTCCTAGGTTTTCGACCACACTGAATCCAAAAATTTAAAAATTTTGACACCGAGATCATGAAATATTTTTGTGTTTTGCCCAAAATTGTTGAAAAAAATTTTTTGATCAAAAATGAAAACCAAAAATGAATTCATTTTTGAGAGATTACCCTTATATTTCCGTAAAATTGCGAAAAAATCTCGCAAATTTTTTATTGTCCGTACACCTTGCTCTTGTATGACGGGGACCTCGCCCCTTAAATTACTCCTCTCACAAGCTTGATTAGAAAAAAACATGATAAACTTACAATTAGCCTTGTGAGTTTTCTGAAAGAGATTCTTCTCAAATGCAGCTTGTTCTTTTTGCGATGGAAAAACTTCGGAATCATAATACTTGGCCAAAATTCTATGCCCATCTTGGTCCAAAATTGCGATACCTTTAATGCTGTACAGCGAGGACATATCCTAGAAATAGAAAAAGTTATTTTAACATTCAAATAGTTATCCAATTACCAAATCAAGTGCCATTTTAAAGATCAAGTTTTTTAATTTTCTAAAAATGCTTTTTTATGATAAAAAAAAGTACAAGATAAAACATAAACTACATATGGAAAAATACACCATTTCAGGTGTGGGGAAATCTATACAGTCGGTACCCTAAGTCCTGGCATAGGGTGAAAAAGACCTGGCATGATAAGACAAAAAATCACTTTATCATTGGACAGTAGGAGCCGTGCATTTCACGATGGCGTTAGGACAATTGCAATTTGCATCGAAAACTGTTCGAGTTACTGATACGAAACTGATCATCATCAGGACTTTTGCACCCTATACCAGGACTTTTGCACCCCCTGTAATACTTCTAATCTTGCTAAAAATGTCGGATTGTAGATGGGCGAAAAGAAGCGACGAAAAAAAAGTTAATTTTTCACTAAAACTTGGCCAAGATGGGCGGGATTTATACTTCTTATACTTCCATCGTGTCGCAACGCGTCGTACGACCGAACTATAAACGCTGTCGTACGACGCGTTAATAAACAAAGTCCATATACGCACTGAAATAAAGGATCGAAACAACCCGGCTTATGCGAAGAATAACCATGAAAGCCATAGAATTTTCGATGAGATCAACCGTGAACTAACTTAGGAAGGATTCGAAACAACCGAAGGTATCAGAGGACAAAAGTTCGGGGACACCCGACAAAAATTTGGGGACACTATCCCTGTCGGATTTTGCGTTTTTTGTATTGAAAACACCGAAAAACGCAAAATCCGACAGTTGTAGTGTCCCTGAACTTTTGGACGTTTTTCATCGAACCCCCTGATAAGTTTATTTTGAATATGAACAAGAAGTAGGGATTTCTCATCCAATCTATGCACTTTCAGGACATTTGAATTATGCCGCCACCTGGAGCTTGCTGAAACAAGAATTCTACTGTTGACTGAATAAGGAAAATTTGCCAAGTGGTTCTGGAAATACTCAAGATAAAAAATGGAAGTGGATGAATCATATGGGTTTTATGCGTACCACAAGAGATGATACACAAGAATGAGCTTTTTATTTTTATTCTATATGGTCTATCCACTTCCATTTGTTAACTTGTGTTTCCAGAACCACTTGGAAAATTTTCTTTATTCAGGTGACAGTAGAATTCTTGTTTCAACAAGCTCCAGCTAGCGGCAGAATTCAACAAGTTTCCTGAAAGTGCATAGATTGGATGAGAAATTCTTACCCCTTGTTCATATTCAAAATAAACTTACCTTCGGTTGTTTCGAATCCTTCCTGAGTTAGTTCACTGTTGATCTCATCGAAAA
>OZJO01021617.1:0-30207 GCA_900406225.1 Acrobeloides nanus
CGAGATTAAAAGCTTTTTCAATAATTCCTTTTTTTAAAAATACCCCAATATCCCAAATTCCAAAAATGCCGCCGCTCGAAGAAATCCGACCTAGACTCGATTTTTGGCGAATTTTTGAAAATGTGGAAAAATTTGGGAAAAAGTCACTAACTTGAAAATTTCATATCTCGGCGGAAATAAAAGTTTTTTCGATAATTTTTATCATAACAAATTCCTCAGATCCACAGCTATCCAAAATGTGGTCGCTCGAGAAAATCCGATTTAAATGGTCGCTCGAGAAATTCAAATTCAAAAATGGTCAAAAGTTCTTAGGAAGGGTTCCACCCCCTTTAAGTCCATTTCAGTTGCCCGATAGCTCATTCGATAGCCACAGTCACCGAATTTTTTAGGATTAAAAATTATTATATGATTTTTTGAAATTTTCATTATTTTCAAAATTTTGCCAAAAATCAAGTATAGTTCGGATTTCTTCGAGCGACAGCAATCTTGAAAGTTGGGATCCTGAGGTATTTTTTACAAAAAAGAATTATTGAAAAAGCTTTTAAAATCGCGGAGATATGATTATTTTTGAAAATTATGCTTTTTTCAATTTTTGCACTTTTTTTGGAAATAAGGAAAACATCGAAAAAAGCATAATTTTCAAAAAATCGTATCTTCGCGATTTTAAAAGCTTTTTCAATAATTTCTTTTGTAGAAAATCCCTCAGATTCCCATCTTTCAAGATTGCTGTCGTTCGAAGAATACTCGATTTTTCGCAAAATTTTGAAAATAAGGAAAATTTCAAAAAATCGTAATTTTTTAGTATTTTTGGGCTAAAAAATTGAAAATAAAATATTTTTTAATAATTTTTTTCCTAAAAAAATTCGGTGACGGTGGCTATCGAATGAGCTATCGGGCGACTGAAATGGACTTAAACTCGATTTTTGGCTAGCTTTTTAAATACGTGAGTAAATTATTGATCACCCTGTATATAAAGTCTATTTTTTAAGTTTTAGTGCCTTTTAATTGTCGATATCTGATCAGGAAAATACATTTTCGATGCGGTTTTTTTAAGAATAGGGTTTTCAACGTTGCTCTTTCACATAGCGCAAGAATTTTTGTGATCAGATTTCAGGTTTTCTTTGTAATACACAATATTCTTAGTATACAAAGAATTTTTATTGTTGATTTTTTATTCAACGAAAACTTGCAGTCCAATCACAAAAGTTTGTGCATCATGTGAAAGTACATCATTGAAAACTCTATTTTGAAAAACGGCTCGAAAAACTTTTTCCTGACGGATATCGACCAACGGCACTAAAATTGTAGCTGTTGGGAGTGTCCATTTAAAAAAAATTCTCGATATTGTGCTATTTATTGTCTCTTGTGATCCATGGATAAACCAGCCAAACTTAATGCTGCATCGAAAGAAACCATGAATGACTATAAGAAATCATTTGCAAAGCCCTGCGATGATGACTGTGGTCATATCCATTGCAAGTCACCCGAGGGTCAAGATTTAGAAGAAAAATGGAAGAATGAAGTAATACATACCATAATTTTTTTGTTCTATATTCTACTTTTTAGGTCCATGTTGAAACTTGCGAATCCAAGTTACACCATCTCATGTATTGAATGAACCCGTTGTAAAAAATATAATTTAGTATAAAAAATTGTATTTACGTCATATTTATAAATGACTCATTTTAAGAAAAAGTGCTTTAATACAAACATGATTGCGGCAGCTAACAATCCCGAAGCTGGTAGGGTAACAACCCATGAAATAACCGTATAAAAAACCACTTTCCACTTTATACCTTCACCAGATTTTACTAATCCAACTCCTACAACACTTCCTACCTAAATCACAAATTTTTTAATTCATATAAAAGCAAGAGAATCCTTACCATACACTGCGTAGTGCTAACTGGAATTCCAACTTTGCTAGCCACCAAAGTGATTAGTGCCATTCCAAATTCGATCGTAAAACCATTACATGGGTTGATAATGGTCATTTTCTTGCCGATGGTTTTAATAACTTTATGGCCGAGGCACCAGACACCCACCGAAATGGCAATGGATCCATAAAAGTATATGTATAAAGGTGTAGACTCGTTTTGTTCCACATCCATTTGATTATATATGGACGTGAGCACGGTTATCGAAGAGATTACATGACTAGAGACAAAAGTCAAAAGCAAAATAACAACTATTTTATACCTAATATCATTGGCTCCAAAAGCGAATGCCCCAAAACATGCGGTAAAAACTTGAAGTACACTAAACATACAAATAGTTTTTTTGTCTTCTACTCTTTCTTTCGCAGGGAAAAACCATTTTATTAAACCCTTTATGTCTAAAAATTCCTTTTTTTTCATTTTTACCCATATTTTTACTCATTTCAAATTTGGGCTGTGTATAATAGGAAATTCTTGGAGCACTATTAACTGATGAAATTTTATTCATGGTGGCATCTTCAATTGCAGATAGATTAGAATGAGGTTTTTCTTTACTTTCGATCCATTTTATAAGCCACGGTTTAACTAATTGAACGAGAACAGATGCGATTAGACCACAAATAATGCTGATTGCCACGAATAACCAAAAGGGGACATGGCTTACACCGAAGACTAAAAGCTTTTTATTAAAATTTTTTTTAAATGAAAATTTACCGACTAAACCTTGGAAAGTAATGGTGAATGTTAAAAATGCAATAACGAAGAAGTAGAAAATTGGTAACATTCGAAGACCACATTTAAGGGGTTCTTTCTAAAACTGGTTTTGTGGAAAAATCGTTGTAATACACAAACTTTTTTGAATTTTTGTGGAAAAATCGATTTTTGCATCGATTTTTTCAATTTTCATAAAATGAACATTGTAGCTATAATTTTTTATAGCTAAATGAGACGAACAAAACGACACCAAAATTATCCATTTTGAACATTGTTTTGATTTATTGAAGCGAAAATTCTGATTCATGTTTTCGTCTCAATAACCCAAAACAATGTTCAAATTGGATAATTTTGGCGTGATTTTGTTCGTCTCATTTAGCTATAAAAATTGCTACAATGCTCATTTTATGAAAATTGAAAAATTGATGCAAAAATTGATTTTTCCGCAAAAAATTCAAAAAAGTTTGTGTATTACAACGAAGAGCTTGTAACAAATTCCAAATTTCAAACGTAATTATCTCGAAAACTATAACGATTAAGAACATGCCGCAAAAACAAAAAATGCTCCATTTTTCATGATCTTTCCGAATATATCATTTGTCATATGATTGTAACTTACTGGACTGGTCCTTTAAAAAAATTCGACAAGGCGGAAAAGTCCAACTGCGAAGAAAATGAAAAAGTGAATCCAATGTAATTCAATTGACAATGAACAACAATTTTGAAATTTTATATTTTTTTACTTGGCTCACGGACCTGATTTTTTCGTTCTTCCTAAAACTAATCAATAACCAATATAAATCAGGCAACAAATTGCTGTGCATTGGGTTCGCTTTTTTGATTTTCGTGGACCCCTGAGTCGACGGATTTCTTGACCATATATGCCTTCCACCTATTCAACATATATAAAATTTACCCTTCGTAAAATCGCAAAATCAACAATCATATATAGGATCGAAGAAGTTAAACCTGCTAAAATTGGTGAAACGATCCATGCTATCACTAAAAAATGGTAGATTTTTCAG
This sequence comes from Acrobeloides nanus, assembly GCA_900406225.1. Classification (NCBI taxonomy): domain Eukaryota; kingdom Metazoa; phylum Nematoda; class Chromadorea; order Rhabditida; family Cephalobidae; genus Acrobeloides; species Acrobeloides nanus. The sequence continues at coordinate 3,677 of OZJO01021617.1, forward strand.
GGGCAAAACAAAATTTTACAAATTTCCACCACCATATTCCAATGAACCCCTTTCCAACCTTTCATCGAGACAGAAAAACCGATTAAAGCTCCAACTATGCTATGTGTACTTGAGACTGGAACGCTTCCTAGACTAGCTATTATCAACCAAAAGCTTACAGCTAAAATTTAATAGCAACATAAAACTTCAAAAATACCTCCAAGAATGGCAACTTGACCTACCAATAACTCTTGTGGTGCGTTTTTATACATTTCAATGTCTATAACTTTTCCGCGAAGAGTATCAGTGACGTTTTTGCCTAGATTTAATTTATAAAAATGATATTTGTAATTTTGTACCTAGTAGAACTGCCCCGGCTACAATAAGAAATGAAACTAAGACATAGGCTTGTTTATGTGTCAAAACTTTTGAGCCTATACTCGTGCCAAATATGTTGGCGACGTCTATAGCACCCATTCCAAAGCCTACAAAAAATGCTAAGATAAATCCAACAATAACTACCCATAAATAGGTATGCTAAAATTTTCAGATGGAGATTTTAAGAAATTTCTATAACTACTTGAAATTGTGCTAATATGGTAGGTGATAATGTAGTAAGAATAGTTGTAATGGTTGGGAAAGTACTGTCCATGTTTAAATCTAAAATTATAAAAATTACAAAAATAGAAAATTTGCAAATAGTTACAAACATTATAGATAGATTTATAGATTTATTGTATACAGAGAAGAAATCTTCAATAAAAATTTTGTGGCTCATAAAATAGGCATTAACTCAATTTGTTTTTGCCGAAAAACGAGTCAATACATGTAGATCGAATGGAACTTTTCGAGTTAGTGTAATTTGGGTTAAATTTCAAAAAAATGTTTTCTATGTATTTTAATGCTTGTGTGCTTTATGAATGTTTTTATTCGAGATAAGAGCGTCTTACCGAACTTGATGTCTATGTAATTTTATAAATTTATGGTCGGCAGTTTTTGGCTGACACGGGAACGGTAAGAGCTGTCGGCACTAGGACGGAACGTACCTTACCGGTAAGTTAGATCCTGAACGTAACTTACCGGTAAGTTTAAAAAAATCATCAAAAATTGAAAGCGTTGTTTTTAGACCAAAATATGTTATTTTCTCGAATTTTTGCATTGATATACAGCTTTTCTTGAATCCGAGGAATTTTATAAATGTCAAATTCGGATTCCTCGCACTTTTTTATCCCAAAAGGGGTCTTTTTTAGGCAAAAATCGCATTTTTGCGACTTTTCGCTTCAATACACATACTTTTGTACAAGTATAACCACGGGGTAAATGCTCGACAAACCTCAATAAACATCAATGCCATTTACGGCGATGGTTTTGTGAGTGAAAGAAGCGCCTAAACCTGGTTTAACAAATTTCGGAATCTCAATTTTGACCTGGGCGACGCACCCCGCTCTGAGATGGATGAAGACCAACTCAAGGCTCTACTCGAGTACGACGCCCATCAAACGGTGCGGGAACTTGCAGAACAACTCGGCTGCGGCATTGCCACCGTTTCTCGCCACCTGGAAAAGCTCGGATATGTCCAAAAGTGGAGTGTTTGGTTACTCCATGATTTAACCCAAAGCAACAAAAATCTTCATGCCGCTATATGCGCCGGTTTACTCCAAAGGCACAGGGAAGCAAGGCGTCAACACCGACCATTTCTATCGTTAATTAACACGGTCGATGAAAAATGGTATTTATACGCAAATTTCCGACGTCGGAAAAGCTGGGTGAAGAAAGAAGGGGGCAAAGCGCAACCCGAAGTCAAGGATGAACTCCATCAACTACCAGAAATTCAATAAAATAGCCATATCTCTACGGAAGTAGATCGGATAAAAATGTGATAAAATACAAATATTTAGTAGAAAACCATACCTAATAAATAAAAAAGACCGTATTTGAAAATCTTTTGAAATGGCCGAGATATGTGGATTTTACGCTTAAATCGTGTAAAAAATCCGCAAAGACTTATGGAACAACCTAATATATTGACACGAACGTGGCAAAAGTTAATTGGCAAAAGTTGCTGTGACGAACATGGAACGTGGCGAAAGTTATAGTGCCCAATTTTTTTCCATTTATTGCATGAATTTAAATTAATTACAAAATTTATCTATTTACAAATCACAAAATTTTTCTTTATTCAGCTAAACAATAAATCCATGTTATGACAGTATTAGTAAGGTATGTCCATTCTCTGTTATTATTACAGGCTAATGTGACATTCAACGCATTAGGACTTCCTCTGCCACTACCCAGCTGTGGTCCATTGCTCTAAACATCATTAATTTAAAAAAATAAAGAGTATGACATACAAACATATACACAGTTTTTCCAGGAGCAGAACATATGATTGGAATGTTAGCACATCCATTTATATCAGTTGTAATATTGCCAGAAGTCGGCGCGAAGCCTCCATGTTCAGTGTTAGTTAGGTTTAGTTGAGCAAGAAAACAAGAATCGCAAGCTAAAGATTAAAAAGTTTAATTCTATTATAAAATTTTATTTCTATGTATTTACTTTTGGCATTCCATAAATTAAGTTTACAAAAAAGTCAACTTTCAGACCTCCTCTCCCACCATTAGTTATTTTTCATTCTTTTAAAATTAAAAAAAACAAACTTTTTACTGTAGTAGTAGTAGGTGTTGTTATAGCTGGAGTAGTTGTTATTGGAAGAGGAAGTGCTAAACAATCTATTCCAGTTACAACTATTGTTACACCTTCTAAGCTAAATGTCCATTGTTTATGGGTATTACATCCTAAAGAAACAATAACAGAATCGTTTCCTGGTATATTCGAGCTATTGCTCCAATCGGGATTAAACTTTAAAAAAATATTTAGTGCATGGCAAAATAACCCTATTGATACCTCCATCCATATCGAATGGTCAGCTTTTGAACAAATAATTGGAATAGTAGCACAACCATTTGGATAAGAAAGTGTTCCATTTTTTGGTGGGATAAAACCTTGGGATGGATCTCCATCTATCAAATTGAGCTGTGAAAGAGTACAGCTTCCACATTCTAAATTTTTTAAATACTCTTTAGCCGACCATGAAAAAAATTTATTTTAAAGGAGGCGTGCATTTCGAGGCCCGTTCTCAAAAAAATTTTTTGAAAAAGACCCCTTAGGGGTAAAATTTGATGGGAACTCAATTGCTTACATCGCAGAAGCGTGAAGATGTGATCTTCAACCTGTTTCTGCAAAAAAAATGCGTTTTTTAACACTCCCGGGTTCTAGATCTCGGTTTCTCATAAAAAACAGGTCCAAATTCCATCAAAAATGGATTCCCCGCATCAAAAAACGGTAGAAAAAAAATTTTCAGCAAGTTTCGACCAAAGGAAAGGTTTTTGCCCCTGGCGGGATCGAACCCGCGACCTTCAGATCCATGGACCGACGCTCTAACCACTTTGCCGGGAAATTTTTCTGATGTTTTTGTGAAACGGACTATAAATTTTTTCGCAAAAACAGGTTGAAGATGACATTTTCATGCTTCGGAGATGTGCGCAACCGATTTCTCGTCAAATTTTACCCCTTGAAACATGACCCCTAGAGGGGTCATGAAAATTTTTTTCGAGAATGGGCCTCGAAATGCACACCCCTTTAAAAGTTAAAAATAAACGAACCTGATATAGTGACAGTAGTTGTAATTGAAGTGGGAGTAACCGTGTTAGATACATTTGATATAAGTGTAGTAGCTTGAGATGTTATTATTAAAGGTTGGGAGTTTATTAATGGTTGGGAGCTTATTAAAGGTTGGGAGCTTGAAATTAAATCAGATTGAGATGAATCTATGAAAAAAATTTTATTCGATTTTTCATAGAAAATGAACGAAAAAAGGCGTGGCGACAGTTGAGGACGGGCACTTGAGGATGAGACATTTGAGGATGTCTATTTGAGGACATGACACTTGAGGACGGGCACTTGAGGACGGGCACTTGAGGATGGGACATTTGAGGATGGGACATTTAAGGACGGGGTATTTGAGGACGGGACATTTAAAGACGACCATTTGTAAACGGGGCATTTGAGGGCGGAATATTTGAGGATGGGTGTTATTTAGGGCCTAAAAAACATATCACACCTTTGTTCCTCAAATTTCCGTCCTCAAATGTCCCATCCTCAAATGTTCGTCCTTAAATAGCCATCCTCAAATTTCTCATCCTCAAGTGCTTGTCCTCAACTGTCGCCACGCTCAAAAAATATTATTTTTACCCGTATCATGTTTCCTGCTAACAAACACAACAACTAATATAAGTGCTATAATAATGATTAAAATTACTACAAATATTATGCCGAATCCTAATACATAAAATTTCATTTTATTGTTTTTATCCATAATTTAAACTCGAGAAAAAAATTTTTATTCGGAGAGTATTCGGCAACCAAGAAAGAATGAATAAACTATATTTATAGAAGATTTTTTAGTTTTTATAACCTACATCTGAAAGTGATATAACTCCTAAAAACTGATAAGTCATCCCTTTCCCTTCTTTTGTATCTATCATGGAGAATGGAACTTGTAGTTCCAGGTGATTTATCATCTGATTTAGTTTTTAAAGACAATTTATTTTTTTGCTAGAAATTTAGTTCCATGAAGAACACAAATGTATCACAATGCAAAAAATGATGTTCTAAAGGGTGTGGTCGAATTATTAATATAAGAAGTTTACTTAACGGGTGTGACTGTTCCGGCCAGTTAAGAAAGGTCAAAGAGTTATTGATATATGAAATGTCAAAGAATTATTGATAAAAGAATCTTACTTAAAGGGCGTGGCTGTTCCGGTCAGTTATATAGTAGTGTTCGATCCCGAGTTCGGGAATGACCTCTTGGCCGGGACGGAATTTTTCGGGATGGGCTATGACAGGATTTTCGGGATCCGGGACGGGATCGATTCTCGGGATTTTCGGGACGGAACGGGATTTGAAAAAAAATTTACCTTGGTCCCCCCTTCAGTTTTTTTCGAAAATTTTTTAAAAGAACATAAAAGGGGACCAAGATGATTTTTTTTCAATTTTTTCAAAAATTGATAAAAAATCACGCTCCTGTCAGCGCGTGATTTTTTCTGCACCGCAGGATATTTAAAAAAATTTAACCATTTTTTTATCATTTTTTAATCCATTTTAGGGGTATAAAAAGTTAAGGGAAGGGATATTTTTAGGGGTCGTTTTTTATCCCGACTCGGGACGGGATTGAGTCTGGGAAGGTCGGGATCCGGGACGGGATCAAGTTTCGCTCAAAATTTTCGGGACGGGATGCCAAAAATTGTGGGATTTTCGGAACGGGATGGGATCGATCACTATTATATAAGTTGTTTTTCGAGAAATCACGAGCTCAGGATTTTGAAGAAAACAATTTTTTCAAATTTTTTTGAATTTTCGTTTCAATAATAAATTAATATTGAAAATCAGGCAATAAAAGTAACGGAAATTTTTCTGAAAAATACGTAATTTTCAAAATGCTACTCCTCCACCAAGTTAACAGATTTTGAGAAATTTTTTCGCAAAAATGAAGAGGCAATCTAGCTCTACAACGCCAACATTTTATTCACGAAAAAAGCAAAATTTGCAAAATCGGAAACTTTGGTGTTGTAAAGATAGATTTCCTCTTCATTTTTGAGAAAAAATTTCTCAAAAATCTGTTAACTTGGCGGAGGAGTAGCATTTTGAAAATTACGTTTTTTTTCTTCTTCAAAATCCTGAGCTCGTGATTTCCCGAAAAACAACCTATACTCCTAGATTCTCAGCATTCAAATAGTGTTCAACCATCTCACAATTCAATTCCTAGAGGGAGCTAAGGCTGTTACAATAAAAATATAGGGTAATTCGCACTGTTGCCAAATGCGGGGATATGCGGAGATGTTTTTACCAAAAATTTGATATATTTGTGATTGTCATACTATCCTTTTTGGAAATAAGGCGAAAATCGGAAAAAGGCATAATTTTCAAAAAATCATATCTCTGCGAGTTTAAAAGCTTATTCAATAATCCCTTTTGTAAAAAATTCATCAGCTTACCAACTTTCAAGATTGCCATCGTTCGAAGAAATCCGCCCTATACTCGATTTTGTCAAAGTTTTGAAAATAAGGAAAATTTCAAAAAATCGTAATTTTCAGTATTTTTGGGCTAAAAATTTGAAATTAGAAGCTTTTTCAATAAAAATTTTTTCTAAAAAAATGGCTTGATGAGGGCGTTCGAAATGAGCCATGGGGCAATTGAAATGGATCGATTTTGGTGAATTTTTGAAATACGGAAGTAAATTATTGAATACCCTGTACATACATGTATCTTTCTTTTCCACTCAAAACCTGAAAAATCATTGACCACGCGATTTTCGTTAAAAATCATGGACAATGTTTCACTTCTCTCCTGAACATCCCTAGCAATAAAACGAATGTTTCATATTAACGCTAAAACTTTGTCTAACCATCACATGAACAAGTTTTCATCTAAAAATGATAATAAACTCAGCATGCTCTCATTTTGGGAATTATTGGAGCTCAGATTAAACCACTCCGAGAACGTGGAAATATAAGGAATTTTTGAAATTGGTCCAGGTGCAATGATAGTGTACTTGGACGGTAGCCAGGAGGTCCGTTTCGAGTCTCGGTTGGGTCTGAAAACTTTTGCCCAATTTCAAAAACTCAACACGTTTAACTTTCGTATACACAGAAATTCTACCTCAAGACAAAACCTATGTTATTTCTTACGATTTATACAAATATTGAACTTTTATTGGACTTTTTGTATTCTTCGGATATTTCTTCATAATACTTCTAACATACAAATTTGATTTTAAGCACAATAAAATGCTTTTCATCCGCTATTGTGATATTGTAAAAGCCATGTATCTTTCAATGTTTTTGTTTATTTTTTGGCGGGTATTCCTATACTCTAGATTTTCTAGCAATTTATGGATATTTGGCTGGATTTTCATATGTCATCAATAAATTAGCATCGAAAATTTTTCAAATTTAATCCAGATCTCATGACTCATCATGCTAACATTAGGCTTTAAATCATAAAAATTATAGATTATGGTTAAAAAAGGTCTACGTTTTAACAGATCTATCATAGATCTACGACATTTAACTTAGATGTCACGAATTTGTTGCTCCTCTATTGTTACAGCTGTTCATTGGCAAAAAATAAGCTAAAGATCTAGATTAAATAAATTGAGACAAAATGGTTAAAAAGGGTATTTAAGAAAGTCAAAAAATGATTTGAACAAGTCAAAGCGTTTTCTAGCATTTATTCAAGATAAATTAATTGTTTTTGGTGTATTTATTAGCCATGAAATCAGTTTTTATTGCTGCTTCTCTTTTGGTTCTAGCTGCTGCTCAATATGGACAACAACAAGGTGGTTTTGGAGGTCAACAAGGAGGGTCTAGTGGACAACAAGGAATTTTTGGCGGCTTTGGAGGTAAACAAAACGGTTCCTATGGCCAGCAAGGGTTAGCAGGAGGTCAACGAAGTGGTCTTGGAAGCCAACAAGGCGTCTTTGGAGGTCAACAAAATGGTTCCTATGGGCAACAAGGTGGTTTGGGAGGTCAACAAAGTGATTTTGGAGGTCAACAAAGTGGTTTTGGTGGTCAAGGAGGCCAACAAGGAGGCTTCGGAGGTCAACAAAATGGTTCCTACGGACAACAAGGTGGTTTTGGAGGTCAACAACAACAAGGCGGCTTTTTTGGGTAATTCAAACTTCAAACTCGAATAAATTTCCATTTTAAAAATTTATGAAAATCAGTATTTTAACTAATTATTTTCATTTTTAATTCAAATAAATTCATTAAAAAAAATAAAATGTCAACATGTCCCTCAGGCAAAAGGGTGATTTTTTCGTGTTTTTTATTCCAAGCACAATTCCAAAAATGAACTACAGCACTGCACTGCATATACAGTAGCAGAAAATAAAATCCGATCAAACTTTAAAATGTCATATCTCCATCATTTTAAATCCGTTGTGGCTAAGCGATAGCTCCTTGAATTCCTGAGATCACGACGAACAACTTTGTAGAAATCACTTTTCATGAAAAAATTTTTGTGATGGAGAAAATCCATATGAAAACAATGGTTTTTGAATGAGATAAATAATTATGATATTTCTAACATAATTCAATCAAAAAATCAATATTTTCATAAGGATTTTCTCCATTACAGAAATTTTTTCATGAAAATTCATGTTCTACAAAGTGGTTCGCCGTGATTTCCGGAATTCAATGAGCTATATTAGAAAAAATGTGACTTGAATACGCTCGATTTCTCATCATGTTTCCTTTTCCAAACACAATTCCAAGAATTTGTTCTCAATAATGAAGCTAAGGCTCTCTCATGTAAAATAATTATTCTTCTAAAAACTTTATTCGGAACATTTCATTGTCTTACTGTTAGTCGCTTTTAAATTAATCTGCCATGTAGTAGCTTGGACTGGTTAGAGAATTTTAGAAAAAATCTTTTTGAAATGCCATCCCTTGGGAGATAGGATAGTTTGAAGTTGAAAAATCGACTTTTTTAAATTAGCTCAAATCGACTAGAAAATAGCAGGAAAATGTTCCTCATAACCAATAACCTAGGAAAACTAATTTTGCTTCTTCTTGTTGTTCTCGATGCCGGCTATCGAAATATCTTTGGTTCGAGTAAAAAATCCAGTGTTTGAAAATATTTTGATATCAACGAACGATGATCAACTACCTCCTTAAAGTCAGTTTCTCAATTTTAATAATTCTACCATTTAATGGAAATGAAATATTTTGAAGTGAAATCTTTTTTTATTAGCTAGATTAGTACCTAAAATAACTTTTAAAAATGATTTGGAGTGGTATAAAATTGACCGGGGCTGTCCACAACTAATACGATAGTTCAACAACTGATATGATAGTTCTAGAATATCAAAAAATCGATTTTTCACAATTTTTCAGATTGTTCTAAAAATGATTGGAAATTGTCATACCTAAAAACGGAAATTAGAATCATTTTTTCGCATATGAGCCATTAAAAAATACTTTGTCAACACAAACTGAAAAATAGAGGGCGAAAAATCGATTTTTTAACTATAAAAGCTCTTCCCAGTAGTCAAATTTTAAAAATCCGGGAAATTTTCCTAGGTTATTGGGTATGAGGAACATTCTGCTGCCATTTTCGAGTTGATTGGAGCTAATTTAAAAAAAGTCAATTTTTCAACTTCAAACCACCCTGTCTCTCAAGGGGTGGCGTTTCAAAAATGTTCAAATAGTGGAAAATACTCGGGGACTCAAATACTATCATTATATGTTGGTTTAAAAAAACTGAGAAAAATTTTTATCTCTGCATCTCTAGGTCGATTTCTTACAGAGGCTACGTCTTAAATTTCGTCAAATTAAAATCTCATATGAATAAGAAGAGAAAATGTGACTTAAAACGCTTGAGTTCACTTTATAATACTGCTTAAAGGTACTGTGCACGCACGACCAAGTTGGAGGAGGGTTTTTCGTTTCAATAATACAAACTATATTGCAAATCAGGCAAAGAAATATCGTTGAAATTTTTGTAAATTTTTAGATTTGAAAATTTTTTATATATTATTTCTTTGCCTGATTTGCAATATAGTTTATATTATTGAAACGAAAAATCCGCCCCCAACTTGTTCGTGCGTGCATAATACTTTTAAAACTTTTTTCTATTGTTTACGTAAAGAACATTTTCTCATGCATAAAAGAATTATTGTTTCTAAAGGCATTCACCCAAGAGGTTTTAATTAATCTGCTCTATCAACATATTGTGATGAAAATGAGATTCAATTGAATAAAAGAAAATTCAACTTTCTACTTTTTTTCATGCATAGGTTTTATGTTTATATAAAAAATACTGTATATTTTTGTTGGAAACATTATTTTGAAATTTTTTTAAACTATGTTACCTATACAAGTCCATTTATAAGTATAATTTTTAGACTCATCCAATCATGAGTATTTCAATCATTAGACAGATACATATGATTAATTGTTACATAGCATCGATTATCTCCATAACTGTAAATTCACTACTTCTTTATTTAATTATCAAGCATACGAATAAAGAGCTTAAAGCATATAGCCGTATATTGCTAATGACATGTATTATTGATATGTTTCAAGCTATTATTATATTTTTATTTAAGCCGGTAAGTTGTTCGATTACATTTCTTTCATTTTCCTTCCATTTCTTCATCCTTCCGTTCCTTCCATTCCTTCGATTCATTCGATTCGTTCCATTTCCATTCCTTCTATTCTTTCCATTCCTTTCATTTCTTCCATTCCTTTGATTCCTTCCCTCCATTTATTCCATTCTTTTTTTAGCAAATCGAATTTATTGATGGAACATTATATTTTATCGATTGCTTTTTTCCAATAGAAAATATCTTACTAATCTTTGTCTTGGTATTAATCGGAACATTTGCTATTTTTATCTGTATTTTCACCTTACCAATTCCTATTTACTTTAGATACTCGATGCTTTGCAAGTAAACAAAAACGCCATATTCAAAAAACTTTTAAAATTTAGACAGAAAGTTTTGAACAATTCGTCTTTAATAATATTGATTTTCATTTCTGCCATTTCGACAATCATTTATATTGCTCTTCTTGGCGCTGCATTTTTTCCAACTGAAAGTTCATTAAACGAAAATATTAGCGCTTTAAATAATTCGATCTGGTTAGAAGATGGAAAACTACCAATATTTATAGCTAGTAGTGCGGTAATCTGAGATTTTAATTTTCATAAAATTTATCAGATTTTAGTCTAATCTGTACTTAAAAATAGTTTTGATATATGTATTTTTCATGAGTGGTTTATGCTATTTATTAATAGCATATTATAACTATCAAGTTTGGACATGGCTAAAATTAAATAAAAAGTTTATTAGCAAAAAGAATTTAGTTCTACAAAAGCAGCTTACGTATGCATTGATTATTCAGGTAAATTTGTTATAGGTATTTAGGTATATGTATAGGCTATAGATATAGGCTATAGGTATAGATATATGCATAGATAGGTCTATAAATCGGTTAATTGTGTATGATTCTATTAATTTATTAAATTTATAGGCAATTTCACCTTTGTTAACAGGGATTTTACCGATAGTAGTTACCGTCATATTTTTGTTATTGCATATGAAAATTTATGGTATTTCAATGCTAGTTATGGGAGCAATGGTATGGTTTACTGCAATTAATGCTATAGCTACCATAGGCTTTATTGGACCATATAGAAGAGCGCTCTGCCGAAAATTGGGATTTTATAAGAAAAATTCAGTTTTACAACCTCCAATGCAACTGAACTTAAATAACGATAAAATTTATGTAATTAGTAAATAAAATTTTTGTAACAAAATGTAAAGAGTCTATCTCGTCGATCTATTACTATTTTGATTATCCATTCGGCAGCCAGTGACTGCGATTGTTTGATCTTTTGAGAATTTCTTTATACGTGGAAAAATCCAAATTTTTATTTATTTTCTTTTTTTAGCTTCTAAAAGTGGATTTTTGGACGGTTTGAAGTTTATTAGCTTTGTTTGTTTGTGATTGGTCCAATCACAACAAACAATGACAAAAATCACAGCAAAGTGAAGTCCAGGAAATAGGCAAATCACAACAAGCAATGCCAATAAACAAAAAATTACCCCCATAAAGGTCATTTTTAAGCAAAATTTGAGAAAAAAATTTTTCGAGAATAAGCTCAGAGCTGTACCCCCTTTAAAGGGGGTAAGAATCGGGTACGGTTCTCCGGACGTCAATTTTTGACAAAATTCAACTTTTTAACACCCTAAATGAATTTTCCGGAAAAAGTGATGTTCTACAAAGTTGTTCCCCTTAAAATTCTGAACAACTTTGTAGAACATCACTTTTTCCGAAAAATAATTTAGAGTGTTAAAAAGCTGATTTTTGTCAAAAATTGTCGTCCGGAGAACCGTACCCGATTCTTACCCCCTTTTAAGCTTTAGGCCTTAATTAGGATAAATTTTAAGTTTTCGACATTTTGATAGGTGATCATATTTTCCACGCAAAAAAATTTTCCGCGTACGAAAAAATATCAACCCAATTTTAAGACTTAATCTATAATAAAATCCATTTTTCTTTGCATTATATGAAATTTTTCATTTTTAGGCCATAAAAACTGGCATCTTAAAATCTCGTTTTCTTAAAAAATATTTTCAAAAAAGCTCAAAAAACTCTAGCCCAAATTCGTTCCAGATTAAGGGAAACGTATTTTTAAAATGCTTGGACCTTTTATAATGATTCTAGATCAAAAATACCTAAAAAAATAGCCAAAATTCGGTATTTTTAATTTTTCTCAGTAAAAATTGAAAATGTTTTGTATTTTATTGAATATGTCTAAAAGCCCGTAAGTGACTGAGTATTTTGCAAAAGACCGCATGAAAAATTTTTTGTTATCAAATGATATTGCATTTAAAAAAAAGACAAATCACTGAAACACCCTGTATGTCCTTATTTTTTTCATATAGTTGTTTCAATAAATATAAATTAATGCAATAAAAAGGGCGCATAGATCCATTGACTTTTTAATGAAATCAACAATTTTGTCAAGAAGAAAATTTACGCCAATTGACAACCTTATAATCTTGCTAAATTTTACGAGAACTTATAAATTTGAGAAAGAACAAGAGCGCATGGTGCTCCTGATCGTTAGCTAACTAAATTTTTTAATCTTTGGTACAGGAAGTCCTTGATGTAGATTATTTCTTTCGATTCAGCATTTTTTAAATCTCAAAACGAACTATAGCTAAACGTCAATTTAATTTATTTTTAAGCCAATCCTGGTTTCGAATAATTCTTCCGTGGATCCTATTTATATGGATCCGGGTACCATTCATCAAGTCTCGTTTAAACTCCATACAAGGATAAGAGCAACAAGGTCTAAATAACTTTTTACAATAAGTTTAAAAAGTAAAAATTTAAATAATTGTAATATTTATGCAAAAAATTAATAAAAATAGTCGAAATTTACAATATATAAAGCTTAGTATTTTTGTGAATATAGTGGTGGAAATGGTGGGTAAGCATTCGGAGATTGCCATTGACTTGGGTAAGTTCCAGAATAAGGCACTGTATATACAGGATTTCTGACATAAACCGTATTCGGGGCTCTTCGTCTCCAGTATGGGTAATAAGAACTGCGTCGATAACTAAAATTTTCAGTCAAAAAACATAAAAATAGGTATAGGCTATAGAAATAGGTATAGGCTATAGCAGTAGCGTATCTAGGATCAAATTTCGGGAGGATGCAAGAGTGAAGGGGACCACTTTAATCAACATGCTCTCATTTTGGGAATTATTGGAGCTCGGATTAAACCACGCCGAAAATGTGGAAATATAGGAAATTTTTGAAATTGGTCCAAGTTTCAAATAATATCGAACATCTTGATGACTCAACTAATTTAAATATTGAAATATCATCTAATGAAATTGAAAATATCAACATGTTAAGATCGGAAATACATAGGCTTAGTTCAAAAAGAAGTTTTAAGTCCTATCACCCCTTAAATCAGAACCATATTAATGAAAGTATTGATAACCATGATTATATTGAAATGCAAGATATGTTAGGCTTAAGCAAAGTTACTATAAAAACCAAAATAAGCCCTGAATGTCCTAGTGATGCACAAGATAAGTATAACCTATTAAATTGTATGGCTATACAGTCCAAAAGTGATGTTGAAGAGGATCCGTCAAACACCAACGTAGATATTCAAGACCAAAAAGTATCACACACAAATCGCTCATTTAACCTAAGACAATACCCCATGTGATTTATTTCTGTAACTTTTTTGTTTTATTTTTGTAACTTTTTTGATTTATTTTTGTAACTTTTTTAAGTATTTTATTTTTGTAACTTTTTTAGGCATTTTATTTCTGTAACTTTTTTGTTTTATTTTTATAACTTTTTGGTTTTATTTTTGTAACTTTTTTTAAATGTAAGAAAATAAAAAATTAAGTGAAAATTATATATTAAAAAATTTTCTTTTTTTTATAAAAAAGAAATTTTCGAAAAGAAAGAAAATTTCGAAAATTTTTCGTGTAAAAAAAGCAAAATTTACTTTTCTATATCTCATCATGTATAATTTTTTTACACAAATATTTTTTTCAGCACTAATATCGTTTTTTGCCTAAGCCTAAAGCATAAGGCCTAAGCCTAAGGCCTAAGCCTAAGGCCTAAGCCTAAGGCCTAAGCCTAAGGCCTAAGCCTAAGGCCTAAGCCTAAGGCCTAAGCCTAAGGCCTAAGCCTAAGGCCTAAGCCTAAGGCCTAAGCNCCTAAGCCTAAGGCCTAAGCCTAAGGCCTAAGCCTAAGGCCTAAGCCTAAGGCCTAAGCCTAAGGCCTAAGCCTAAGGCCTAAGCCTAAGGCCTTAGGCCTTAGGCTCAGGTTTATTTTGATTGGACGCGTAAACGCAGATTGGACGCGCAAACTAACTAGAGCTAAATATTTTTAGTGCTAAAAAAAATATTTTTAGTGCTGAAAAAATATTTGTGTAAAAAAATTATACATGATGAAATATAGAAAAGTAAATTTTGCTTTTTTTACACGAAAAATTTTCGAAATTTTCTTTCTTTTCGAAAATTTCCTTTTTATAAAAAAAAGTAAATTTTTTAATATATAATTTTCACTTAATTTTTTATTATCTTACATTTAAAAAAAGTTACAAAAATAAAGCAAAAAAGTTACAGAAATAAAATGCCTAAAAAAGTTACAAAAATAAAACAAAAAAGTTACAAAAATAAAATACTTAAAAAAGTTACAAAAATAAATCAAAAAAGTTACAAAAATAAAACAAAAAAGTTACAGAAATAAAATTTATCGGACAATACCGTATCCGTTCGAAGTCGCATCAATTGGTAAATGACGAGACGATGGAAGAACTTGAAGACATCGATTTATAATATTCTTTAAAATTTTATTCGTTTTATAAATATACTAATAAATGTAGAGACTTTCAAGAACACAAAAGCAATTTGCAAAATTGCTTGTCACAAAAATCGAGGCACGAGAATCATCGGGAAATATGCAAATTTCGTTTTACACATTTCTTCACTATCTGCTTGCACTATGTTAATAGGAAAACTTATTTTCCTGGACTTGTGCATTTTTGTACCAGTTCAGGTTCAAAAATATAGATTTTTTAAAAGTATATTTTACAGCAGGGTTGCACACGGGAATTCTCCCGCATTTCCGGGAATGGAAATTCTCGGGAATGAAACAATCAAAATTTTGACAACAAATTCAGCATTTTTCGCAAATATACCAATAACTCATCGATCGTTTTCAATAACCAAGCGAAATCAGGCAACAATTTGCATCCGATCATGGAATTTTATTGACTTGAACGGAAATTTCCGGGAAAGTTGGGAATTTGTGCAACCCTGTTTACAGAAAAAATTACGCTCTGATGGTCGATCTGAAATACAAGGACAAGGTGGGCAACCAGGAAGGCCTGGAGAACCTGGTCCTCTTGGATCTGCAGGTAAATTTTTTCATAAAATCAAAATTACACAGAATTTAGTAGCCCTCGGACAAGATGGTCCTTTTGGAGAAAGGGGAGATGATGGAAGAATACATATTGGAAGACCTGGACCAAAAGGAAAAGACGGTCCATAAGATCCGGCTGGAGCTGAAGAGCATTCCGGTGTAGATGGAAATTCTGGACTGATAGGACCTATTGGAGAAAAGATGGTCCAAAAGACCATCTGATCCTAAAGGAGATAAGGGAGCACCTGGGGAAGAAGATAGAGAAGGAAGATCCGGAAGCGACGCATATTATTGTCCTTGTCCCAATCGAGCTCTTGGTTCCATACAAGGACAAAAGCAACAAGGTCCATATAACTTTTTACAATAAGTTTAAAAAGTAAAAATTTAAATAATTGTAATATTTATGCAAAAAATTAATAAAAATAGTCGATATTTACAATATATAAAGTTTAGTATTTTTGTGAATATAGTGGTGGAGGTGGTGGATAAGCATTCGGAGATTGCCATTGACTTGGGTAAGTTCCAGAATAAGGCACTGTATATACAGGATTTCTGACATAAACCGTATTCGGGGCTCTTCGTCTCCAGTATGGGTAATAAGAACTGCGTCGATAACTAAAATTTTCAAAAAACATAAAAATAGGTATAGTCTATAGGTATGGGCTATTGGTATAGGCTATAGGAATAGGCTATTGGTATAGGCTATAAGTATAGGCTATTGGAATAGGCTATTGGTATGGCTCTAGGAACTTTCACAACGGGGTTCAGAACGACATGTGGAACTTCCACAACGATTTTCACGGGAAAATCGACCGTTGTGGAAGTTCCGCTTTTTTCGTTGTGGAAATTCCGTTGTGGAAGTTCCTAGAGCCATTGGTATAGATATAGTCTATAGCTAGGCTATAAGTATAGGTATAGGCATGTCATGGAGTACTTACCTACAACAAGCCAATATAAATATAATCAATATTATAGGTATTATAAAGAAGCAGAACCACCAGCCTGTATATCCATAGCCACCATACATGATCATGGGTTAATATATCTATAGTTTTCTCAAATATGAAGCACTAAAAACGTAAAAATTTCAAAATTTGTTAAAAGGGATACACGTCATTCCCACTGAAAACAAAAAGATAAATATAAAGGTAGTCTGAGTTCAACCACGTTCCTTGTTTACATAATCATTTTCCACTTTCTTCACCTAACTCAAATCAATAATCTCGGTCGGTGAATGGCCATAGTACAAAATGAGCTTGTTTACATGTGATATAAATATGTTTTGCAAGAAATTTTTATTATAAACTTTGATTCGTTATTTGATGATAAGTGTGGTTTTTTGCTATGTTTAGTAAAATTAGCACGATTTTTATCATTTGGTCGTGTTTATACTTCGAAAAAAATTATGAATTTTATTTTTAAAAACAAATTCTTTAATATAAAAATCAAAGGTTCAATCGAACATATCACTTAAAAACTTGTTTATTCTATTGGCAATTGTAATTTCCACCATTTTGCCTAAAATTTGAAATTTATAAAAGTAATTTTCACGCATCAAGGGCTCACGGATTTTTCCCAACTTTCAGGTAAAAATGCACGTATTTTATTGATGTTATTGAAGCGAAAACGTTGAGAAAAATCCGCGTTGCGAAAATGCAATTGGGAAAATCTGTTGCAAAACTGCTGTTGCAAAAAATCCTAGAACTACATCAAGTGGAACTCTACTTACGATGCTTGGTTAATTAGGTTAATTAGTTGAACTCCTAGCACACTCAAGTCATTTTCGTTATTGGCACTTAAAACACAGCTTTTTCCTCCAACAAACTGATTCAAAGCTTCCGTATTGACGCCATTTCCCTTATATGAAATAGCCAAAAAGCCATAGGTGTTTGAAGTGCGAATTTTCTGGGCAGCTTCTAAAGCTCTTGCATCAGGTCTAAAAAAGTCGTTTAACTTTAAATATAGTTAGAAAGTTAGAAATCTAGAGGTTCTAACATCGACTTTTTTCATGTTAAAAACATACGATGAAGTAGTTGTGATGTAGATAATCACATGGTTTCCACCATCCCTATAGCCATTATTGATAAAATCAGTACGATTGACTGTTTGTAATGCTCTAAATTAATAATTTTTTAATTTATTTTTTAATTAACTGACACTTACTGATTCAACAACGTTTGTCCACTAGCTTGTACCGGGTCGTATAGAGGATCTGGGAAAGTATTTGCCAAAGCCTGTTTCAAAATTCTTGTGGATGTAATCGTGCTCAAGCTAGATACGACAAGAGGTGTTCCCCAGTCATCACCAGGGGTGTTGATGATAGCTATACGGACACCTGTAGTACTTACTCCATGCGCTGAAATTTTACACGAGCCAAAGGTTTCGACCAAAGTGTTAGCCTAAAATTCAGATTTTTGGATTAGAATATCAAGAAAGCGTAAAAAAAATAATATTGGGTTGTAACATAAGTTGTTGCCGCCCAAAAAATATATCAAAAATCGGCATTTTTCGCTCGTTTTCGATGAAATTTTTTCAGTAGTAGTGGGTAAGAGTGTATGCTAAATATGATCCAATCGATCTTTTTGAGCGGAACTCATGTTTTCGTGTCAATATCCAGACTTTTTCAAAAAATCGGGTTTTTCAATGTTGCAACTTAATTTTAAAATGTTGATATCTGGCTATATAAGTCGATTTTTGAAGAAATTTTAGACAGTCTAGGGTTTTTCTAGGTGGGATCGATTGGGTGCATTGCCAAAGCATGAAAATGCTTGTCTGACCCTGATTCAGGGAAAACTATCAGTTTGAGCCATTTTAAGGGTATATCCCTCGTAGGGGCACCTCCAGTGGTCCAAATCTAAAAATTCCGGTAATATGAAATTGGGCAAAAGTTCTAAGGACCCGAAGGAATTTTTTGATTTTGATCACTGGAAAGTACCCCTACGAGGTGTATACCCCTAAAATGGCTCAAAAATTTTTATTCCCTAAATCAGGGTTAGAGAAATTTTTTCATGCCTCGAAAATGCGCGCAATCGATTCCCCGACTAGAAAACCCTAGTAGAGTCGAAAATTTCGTCAAAAATCGACTTCTATAACCAAATATCGGCATTTTAAAATTAATTTGCAATATTGAAAAACATCAATTTTTTGAAAAGTTTATATATTGACACGAAAACATGACTTATTCTCAAAAAAGACCGATTGGATCGTATTCAGCATACACCTTTAACCACTACTGAAAAAAATCTCATCGAAAACAAGCGAAAAATGTGGATTTTTTGGGCGGCAACAACTTATGTTACAACCCAATACTTACTATGCTTTCATGACTAGCTTTATCCACAGCAGTAGACGTATCTACAACAAATACAACATCGGCTTCTAAATTTGCGGGACAAGCACCATTTATAGAGCCAAATAAGGCAAAAAATGTTAAAACTATTAGCTTCATTGTTGTCAAAACTAACACAATGTGAAACTAATTATAAGGGCGTTACCTTGATTGTAATGATGTTTTATGGGGTTTTAATGGATATGCCATTTCTATTGGTTATCAGTCGTTTTTGCTCGATTAATAAGTTTATGATTATTGATTTTATTATTGGAGAGTTTGGTGTTGGACTATCCATGTGAATTTGTCTTATTATGGAAAAAAATTAAACTTTAAAATTTACGAGAAACAAGAATTTGCAAGAAAAGTATTGAGCAATATCTACCTTTTAGGAATCAGAAATACCGTATTTCTTCTAAAATAACCCCCGGGGTTATTTTTTTCAATCCTCCAAAAAAATTTTTACATGTCAAAAATTGACGAAAAATTGCCTAAAATTTTGACAAAAAATTGTAAAAAATAAGCATTTTTTGTTAAAAAATTGAAAAATGGCAACATGTAGACATTGCTCATGAGAAAAATTTTCTGGAAGGTAAAACCCCCGAAATTTCGGGGGTTACAAAATGGAAGATTGCAAAAAGACGCTGGGGGGGGGGGTTATTTTAGAAGAAATACGGTAATCGCAAAAAGTACAATTTTCAATAAATTCGAAGTTACGTTAAAAATGTCATGATTCCTCTTGTTTGTTTCAGCATTTCAATTTATTTAATTATTCTCGGAAAACTCCTCTATTTTTTTGAAAATAGTCCCCCTGTAATATTATTATAAAGTAAACAGCTTTTCCCATTTTCTCCTGAATTAGGGTCAGGGAAGCGTTTTCGCGCATCGTGGATGCGCGCGTTCGACTCCGGCCAGCAACGAATTGTTTTTGCCCAATAATTTAAAAAATATTTAAAAATTCATAAAAAATCAGGGTTAAATTTTTTTGATATGCAGTTTTTTGTATATTCTAGATTAGAGTCTCTACTATTTTCCATGCTATGTTATACTGGCTGATTCATCAAAATAAAAAAGTTATGAAGGTTTTAGTAAAACCGCTGAAAAAATTTTTTCTAAAAATATTTTTTTATAAAAACTAGTGGAAAATAAGCCTTATTGGATGTGTCCACCAATAATAAAAAACCGCATCAAAAAAGACTTCGAAATAAAAAAGTTATGAACTTTTTAAGCATTAAAAAATATGCTCAGTCGTCGGAGAGTTAAATCTGTTTTCTATAAAAAATTTTTTTGACTATAAAGGAAATTGATTGAAATTGATGAAATCACAATTTTTACGATTGAATTCTAAACTAAATAAATGGGAGTTTTGTCATGCACTATACATATTAAAATCTGATGATAATATACTTATAAACATCAAGCACCAAGTTGTCTTAATCTCTTGATGTTTGTTTCTAAGAAGATTATATCACATCAGAAGATTTTTTTTAAACAATTTACATAAAATTTTCACGTACAATATGTCTATAATAAATCTAGTTTTTGTATTTTTCTTTGGCATTATCGCGCTAAAGCTAAACCTGAGTTCTGCAGCAGAATGTGAATGCAATGATACGAATCCCATCATTATCAACAATTACGCTGATTTTAATTTTTCAAAGTCGGTTTCTAACTATAGCTATTGCCCAAACACAAGTTGTTCTTGGACAATCGACATCAGCCAAATTACCAAAGAAAATGTTGTAAGTATGACAACAAACTGGAATATTAGTATAGCAGAAGGCCCAACGGCAATTAACGATAGCATTTCGATATTTGCATGTGATTCTGACTATGTTTTCTTAGATTCGACTACTCCGAAAATACCGCCATTCGAGAATTCTACGGGTCATATTAGTCCATTTAGTATATACACTCAAGAAGATAGTATTTGCATCAACTTAACTACAGGCAGCGGAGAATATTTTATTGACCTTTATGTTAATGTTGATTTTAAATATTTTAATGCTAATTTGGTCACTGTTAAGGTTAGAAGAACCGGGGGATCGAGCGTCTACGGCGCTCCACGCTAGGCGGTTTGTCTAGATGCCATACAGGGTGCGCCAAAAATATTTGGACAATTTTCAAATGTATGATCCGAATTTTGGTTATAGTTTTTGATACAGAAGGCCAAACTTGATGCTTTTGGTGTCATTTTAAAGCTACAGATCACAGGTTTAAAATGACACCAAAAGCATCAAATTTGGCATTATGCATCAAAAGCTATAGTCGAAATTCTGAGACATACATTTGAAAATCGTCAAAGTATTTTCGGCGCATCCTGTACTCCTGGGTTTCTACGCTTTTACGAGTGAAGCTGACATCTTACCTGGGCCCCTCGGATTTGTCCCTAGGGTGTAGCATCCCGGGGTTGGAGTGGTTTGGGGGTTGTTGGGGATTATGTTGTTTGTGTTGCACCAAAGTTATTAAAGAGTTTATTAAGATAAATACGGTACAACTTGCGATAAAAGGTGCCCCAGGTATTCCCTTCCCCCAGATAAAAAGAGACGTCTACCACTTACGGTTGCTCCTCTCTCTCCCACTGACTTGTGAGCGAGGGAAAAGAGACCTAGTTGCGCGGACCTAAAAAGATGCTGGGTCATCGATTTTTACCCAAAGACGAAGTCGCTGAGTAACTTTGGATGCCACAAGGGGCCTAGGCCACTTAGGCCACCAGGTCCTAGATGAACCAGGGGCCGTGCCACCATGAAAGGATGGCCCAGATTACTGGATTATCTAGGGTACAGTTTTCAGGTGTCCTCGTCCCCCAGGGCTTATGTCCCTAGAAGTCTAACTCATCTAGAACACTCTTGGCACTAGTAGATCAGTGACCGAGTCACTTTTCGACCTGTGGTCTAGCCGGTCTAAGCTTCTGAGATCGAAAAAATCCGCGGCCTACAGTCCTCAGCTAGCCTTGTGCCAAGTATCAATGGGCTTCAAACCTATCGAACTAGAGCCTAAGGGCATACTGATAAACAAAAGCCCGAGCTCAGGGTCCTATACGAGCTCTAGGCCCGCACAGCCTAGGCTTCACGAGCTTACGCTCAGGCTTCGAGCTCGCAAACGATTCAGAGTCAAGACCTTTGTTTTGCGGTGGGTCCTAGGGCCTGGGCTCTCACTTTTTCAATCTATATAGATCCCGGGTTTAAGTGCCAGGCAGAACAGATGCCCAAAGTCGTCTGCGGATTGAGGCACGCCGAGCCGAGGTTTCGTGAGCCCATGACCAGCGCTTTGACCCAAACGAAGGTCTCTGTTTTGGGTGGGCCTTAGGTCCGGGCAGATCCAGGCCTGACACTTTTTCGATCTTGCTTCATATTCATTATTTCTATATCTGGTCATATATTTGATATGTAATTGCTTTTTAGCCTATAACTTTGAATGAATCTATGCCATTATTAATGCTAAACAACGATGATCTTAAAGACAATAAAAGCAAAGATACCCGAACACTATTTCAAGTAGATGCAGCTTACGGAGACCTAGAATTTGATGTTATCGGTGGGTTTACTCACGGTTCCAGTTTTAATAATGATGGAATATTTTACATTTATGAATCTTCAAAATTGACAAACTATATCGATTATTATAAATACTCATTGGATAACCAGGATATGGATCAGTTTAAGTCATATATTTCGAAAAACCGAAATTTGTCTGTTCTTTTTATGGCTTTGTCGGATTTGGAGGATCAACAATTTTACGATCGACAAATGATCTTCAGAATCAGAGATGAGCGAACAACTAATTGTGTATATAATTCGCCACTTAAAGGCACATGGGGAGAGAGGCTAAACATTTCCAACAACATTTTTTACTTCGATCGAAACAATTGGGACTATAGTCTTAACATTTCTGCATCACCTAATGGCTTTTGCAACTTTTCCATTTTAATCCCTATCGGAGTCGTGAACATACAAACGCCATTTTTGGGGATTTATGTTTCAGATTATGTAGGAAATACTTCGGTTTTGGTGGTTAAAGAAAATAATTTTCCAATTTTCTCGATCAATGAACACAATTTTCGTTTTATCGACACTGGTGTATCCTCAAATCTTACTACGTTTATAATACCTCCTAATGAAAGATTGGAATTTTGGGTTCAGTTTCTGTTTATTAACTATATTCCAGAATTGCCTTTTAACAAGACTATTTTCAACGTTTTCATGCTTCCTAATTGCCAAGATTTCGAACAAGAGTGGGGCATACAACAATTGGCGATTTGTGTCTCATGCCATGCTCAATTTAACATTACGATTGTGTATATCGAACTTTATTTAAATGAGTTTCTATATATTTCGAATGGGACTTATACAATGACCTTTTCAAATATATCTATTACTAATCAAACTCTAACTTTGTATGGAGTTCAATTAGATATCGCCTTTGTGTCGAACTATTCTGAGACGATAGATACAATTCAAAATCGAATACTTATCACATACATGGGAAATGCATTACCGGTCGAAAATCCTGAAAAAAAAGAATATTTCTGGATCATTGGGTTAGCAGCCGGAATCATGCTCATTTTACTAATAGCAATTGTTTTATTCATATACATTCTATATAAGAAAAAAGGAAAACGCTTCGAACAACTTTTCGATCTCATGAAAGGGATGCAGCTATCAACCAACGAACTAGAAAATTTCAAAGACAAAAGTGACCAAATGTTTATCCCGAATGACAAACTCTTCATAAACTATGTAAACATTATCGGACAAGGATCCACTTCCACCATCTACAAAGGTCATATAACCGGACCATCTCCTTTATCTGTGAATACACCATTGCTAGAAACGCAAAAATATTCTAATTGTGATGTTGCTGTCAAAGTGACCAGGAATTTCGGATCTGGGGAAGTTGAGTTGTTTTACAACGAGATTCAAGCGATGAAAACTATTGGATATCATGAAAATGTGATGTGTATGTTAGGATGGGCTATGCCGGGTGATACTCCTTGTTTGGTGTTTGATATATCACAAACGGATTTGTTGAATTATGTGAAAAGTTTTAACGAGATGGTTAAAGAGATTCCGTATAAAAACTTTTTGTCGATTTTATGGCAAATTGGGAGAGGTAAGCATAATTTCTAAGCAATTTGAACGTCATCATGTGACCATCTAGTTCAATATTAGAGCTTCAGTTATCTTTGAAAGGGGTCGTAAGTTCGATTTCCATCTCTATCAAGATCATTTTGACTAAATGAAGCGGGACACGCAATTTTCGAATGAGGAAGAGCTGGGTTAAGTGCGGAGAGCAGAGATATACAACGCAGGGGCTTTTGGGTCTATCGGACCCATAACCCCGCAGAGCCATGATTCCACTAACACATAGCCCGCGGATCCCGAAATAGGCAACCTTAGTTTCTCTGAGGACTGCGATTCTTAAATACTAACAATTCAGCACCACTATGCAACCTCCATGATTGGAAGCATCCCAAGCATTCGAGTACTCTAGGATTCTTGGAGATCTAACACAAGATGATCGGGTGCTGGGGTGCTACCATCCATTCGGGTATGGGGCTTGTGGTAGCACTCCAATATAAAAAAATTCCTAAGTTCTGGGGTTTTTGAGAGAGTTAGAACGATCTGATTTTGTTCCCTGATTTCGATTTTTGTACTATAACAAACCATGGGGGTATGTGAGTAATGGTTTGTTACCTCTAGTGGCATACTGCACGGCGACCAAAGTGCCTTAATGGTTTTGTGAGGAAATGCCTAAGTACCTGTATGTGTAGGTGACAGAGAGCTGGTGCTGAGGTGTGGTGCCCACTGGTAGTGTGATGTGGTAGTAGTGGATAGAATAATCACTTTATTAGGTTATTACATAGGGAAGTACATGGTCCTGACTAGCTACATAAATAAACACACGATTAGGATAAAGCGAGTACATTTTACTAGGGCATGATGGTGAAAGAGCCTCGAGACCTTGAGCCTCTGGAATATATTAGCTCTCCTCAGGCTGGACGATAGCCAGGTGTTTTCTGCCGGCCTCTGTCTAGGATGAAGTGAACTCTCACGCTTGTGAATGCTTTGTAATAGATGGGATGAACATTACAAAACATACACATGTTTTGGGTTGTTATAGTATTCCATGTTGGAATAAACCATATTTGGCTATTTTATTCTACAACTCAACATTTTAAGGCATGAATTTCATCGCATCAAAAGCTTTGGTTCACAGAGATTTAGCCGCCAGAAACATCCTTCTATGCAACTCAAACGTTGCCAAAATTTCCGATTTTGGTCTTTGTTGCCAATGCGATGAAATAACTTCTACCTATCAAGAAAATCTCAAAAAGAGACTCCCCATAAAATGGCTCTCCATCGAAGCCTTAACAGATCATTTGTTTTCGGAACAATCTGATGTTTGGTCATTTGGGATTCTTATATACGAAGTGTTTACGTTTGGAAAAATTCCTTATACAACAATGAATTATGATGAAGTATTAAATTTTTTGCAAGAAGATAAAAGATTGGATCGTCCGGAGAATATGACGGAAGAGATATATGAAATATGTCGAAGATGTTGGGAAGAAAGACCGGAAAATAGGCCTAGTTTTGGGGAGATGGAGGAGAATTTCCATGAAATCTTGGAAAGAGAAACTGAAAGTTATGGGTATTTAATATAAATTTTTGAAAATTTTATTCTTATTTAAATAAAATGACATATATAAATACATAAAATACTATTCTACTTCTGGAGCTAAAGTTGACATAGCTATTTCAGTTGGAGGCGCATTTGTCTGACAACCGCCGCTACCTTGAAGAATCTCACAAATATATGCTAAAGTGATCGTATACGGGGTTTAACTCGGATTTCTTCGAGCGAGCATTTTTTGGATAGCCCTGATGATAGGGAATATGCTATATAAAGAATTATTGAAAAATATTATATTTTCGTCGAGATATGGCCTTTTGAATTTTTTTTTAAATTTTAAGCCTTACATTCAAAAATCCACCAAAAATCAAAATTAAGTCGATTTCCTTCAAGCGACCACTTTTTGGATAGCCAAGCGTATAAGGAACGTTATGTAAAAGAAATTATTGACAATGACTTCGATTTCACCGAGATATGATTTTTTGAAAAAATGTCATTTTTTCAACTTTTTCAAATTCAAAGGACCATAACTCAGCGAAAATAAAATATTTTTCAATAATTTTTTTATAGAACGTTCCTTTCTACAGTAGCTATCCAAAAAGTGGTCGCTCGAAGAAGTCCGATTTAAACTCGATTTTTAAAAGAGCAATCATTAACATCTTCTAATAAAGCCCCATGGGATTCTATTAGAAGTTTTACAGTATGTCAAAAAATAGCTTTTCGTTGACTTTTACACTGCTTTTCCCAATAAGATATATTTATTCAAATTATATATATTTTTAAAATTTAAACAAAAATAATCAATTTTCAAGAAATTTTCGAGTCATGTAAGGTAGAATACCACCATGCTTAAAATATGTTAATTCTACTTCAGTATCAAATCGGCATTTGGTTTCAAATTGTCTTCCATCAGAGATCTATAAGATGTGGCAATTAATGATCGGGACTTATATATACAGTAGGGAGCAAAAAACTTGGCACCCCCCATAAAAATTCGTATTTATGGGTTTAGGTGCCAAAATTTTTGCATATTCATGTTATTCAGGTCCAAAATAGG